>WNHD01008487.1:0-19887 GCA_011057455.1 Ganaspis sp. Gsp50
TAAATTACTGTTATAGAGGCAATTTTGATAGTTTCGTTGCTGTCCAACTACTGGTCCCAATTTTCGCTCTGTCCAAGTACTGGTGCTTTTACCTTATATTGTTTACACAGTTTTTTTTTAGAAATTTCTGTGACAATTTTACTCTTAAAATAATAGGAAACTTATTTATTTTACTATAGTAATTGTAATGTATTGGGAGTACTACTTTTGTCATAAAATTGATACTTTTGGGACCAACTTTCTACTTTTGAGATCAAGTTGATACTCTTTGGAATCAAATTGATACTCTTTGGCATCAAATTGATACTTTTGGCATCAAATCGATACTCTTTGGCATCAAATTGATACTCTTTGGCATCAAATTGATCCTTTTTGGCGTCAAATTGATACTTTCCCGTATACTATTGCCTAAATATATATCATTGCACACACACAACAAATTACTACCACAAGAAGTATACTCTACAATTTAATTCTAACCCAAAAAGCACATTCAAACACAAAAATCCTTTAGAGAAATGGAAAAAGATTAAAAGAACGAATATCTGCATGAAAAGTATTATAACATAAAATTGTCTAAAAGCTGAAACCGAAGGAGCGGAACAATGTTGTTAAAAAAGCTTTTGGCCTTTTGGCCTATGAGCGAATTAATTCCAGAAGGTGGCGATCAAAAGCTCGGTCGACTCGACGTCTACTGACTATAATATAGTACGTGCCAGCACAATGGGGTAAATATTGATCTCGATTCTGTCCGAGTACTTACCGCCCACTTTTGGTTACCCTTAGCGATTTAGTGTTCCAGCTTCGACAGCAGGAATGCACACGGTTGGCAGAGGTCGCGAGAAGAAAAAGGACACAGCCAACAACGAGTAGGGTTTGTCATGTTGGACACGTGTAGCTAGTGGCATACCGTAAACTTTTCTTCCTTTTTTTTCACCCCCTTTTATTTCCTTCGCCAACCCTTATACACCTTAGCGAGACCCTTGCGACACCCCGCGTTCGTAAAGTACCTCAAAAGGTGCTACTTCAGACCACCGGCAAAAAAGTTTCACGTTCACCATCTTCTTTCTTTCAAATTACACCCACTGTGTTCAGGAACTTTTAAGTGTACGAAAAAAGTGTCCTTTTTCTCACTTTAAAAAAAAGTGTCATTTTTCTCTCTTTAAAAAAAAGTTTCAAGTTTTCTTTTAAAACAACTTTCAGGCATTTCAAATCTAGATTAGTACTAGAAATTTGCTTTTATCAATATTCATTGACAATTAAGATTATTAAGAATTAAGAAGTCTTGAGATTTAAAATTGGCTCGAAATTTTGATCTTACTTGGATTCTACATACACAGAAAGAAAGATTTAAAATCGGAGAGTAGAAAAAGCCAGCATGGTCAGACCAACGCAGTGAAAAATATTGAAAAACCAGACAGTAGAAGAAGCCAGTATGGTCAGACCGACACAGTAAGAATTAATTAAAAACCAGGCAGTAGAAAAAGACAGCATGTTCAGACCAAGACAGTGGAAAATTTTAAAAAACCAGACAGTAGAAAAAGCCAGCGTAGTCAGACCAACACCGTAAATATTTAAAAACAGTCAGTAGAAAAAGAGATCATGGTCAGACCAAGACAGTGAAAAATGTTAAAACCAGACAGTAGAAAAAGCTAGCATTGTCAGACCAACGTGGAGATTTATAATAAAACAGTAGATAAAGCAAAAATTGTCAGACCAAATGAAACATTATTTTTCTTCTTCTACTATTTTATTTTCAACCTCCCTTGCTACGTTGGTCTGACTATACTTGCTTTTTCTACTGTCTGAGTTTAATTCTTTCCTTCTGCGTTTTCGTTGGTCTGACTACACTTGCTTTTTCTACTGTCTGATTTTAATTCTTTCTTTCTTCGTTTTCGTTGGTCTGACTGCACTTGCTTTTTCTACTGTCTGATTTTAATTCTTTCTTTCTACGCTGTCGTTTTTCTGACTATGCTTGCTTTTTCTACTGTCTGACTTTAATTCTTTCTTACTACGTTCACATTGTTTTCTGACTATGCTTGCTTTTTCTACTGTCTGACTTTAATTCTTTCTTACTACGTTCACATTGGTCTGACTAAGCTTGCCTTTTCTACTTTCTGATTTTAACTCTTTCTTTCTACGCATTCATTGGTCTGACTACACTTGCTTTTTCTACTGCCTGGTTTTAATTCTTTCTTGCTACGTTTTCGTTGGTCTGACTACACTTGCTTTTTCTACTGTCTGATTTTAATTCTCTCTTTCTACGTATTCATTGGTCTGACTACACTTGCTTTTTCTACTGTCAGATTTTAATTCTTTCTTGCTACGTTTTCGTTGGTCTGACTACACTTGATTTTTCTACTGTCTGATTTTAATTCTTTCTTTCTACCTTTTCGTTCGTCTGACTACACTTGCTTTTTCTACTGTCTGACTTTAATTCTTTCTTACTACGTTCACATTGGTCTGACTAAGCTTGCCTTTTCTACTTTCTGATTTTAACTCTTTCTTGCTACGTTCTCGTTGGTCTGCCTATGCTTGCTTTTTCTACTTTCTTTCTTCAAATTTTCTTAAATTTCAAAATTTAATTTTATCTATTTGAAATATTAATTTGTACATTATACTTGCTCGGAAGAAAAAATAACCAAAAAACCACGAGTGAAAATATATAGAAAGCTAAATAATGATATAAAAGGCATAAAAAGTCCCTTTTCATTTGAGGAATAGTTATTTTATTTCAAGGTCAGGTCGATTAAATTTTATCAAGTTAACGCCCTTTTTACAACCTTAACCTCGTGACCTTAACGCTTGAGTTCATTCTGAAATAATATTCTCGAGAAAATCGATTGAGAATTCCTAGTGAAGAAATGGCATTAGTTCGCCAAAAGGACGTCGACTTTAAATAATTCGTTTCACTTTTATATTTTGTTTGTAATTTTTACAAAGGGAAATGCTTAAAACACACGCAATCCACAGGTAATTAATTTGGGGTCGTTAAACAGTACACTGCAATAAAATTGCTACCAAATGGCTTTTCGTTTCTTTCTATTAGAAAAATTGTATTTGATAGTCTTTAAAAACAAAAATAGAAATAACGCTCTAAGAAAAGTAAAATTAAAACAGCAATGTTAAAAATAACCACTTTCTAAAAACACTTTTTTGCTCATTTCATTTGCATTTTTTGAACTCGAATTCAAAAACGCAATTGTCCTGAATGATTAAAGAGTTCGAGAAAAAAACATTAATCAAAAAAGGGCATTTGAAAAAAGGAAATTTATGAGAAAATGGCATTTTGAGAAAAAAAAATTTATAAAAAATGGCATTTTGAGAAAAGGAAATTTATGGGAATTTCCTCGACAGCACAACGTGACGAAGAAACAGTGGTTCACCTCTCAGGAGCTCAAGACTAGAATTAGCTCAATTTCACATCCAAGTTTCTTGAGTAGTAAAGTAAGTTGCTCGTCAGAGCACGGTTGCACTTTGCCCCTAATTGCAATTACACACGACCCAACAAAGTAACGACTTGTGGACCGTTAAGTCCAATAATAGACTCTCTTTTATTGAGATTCGAGTGGTTGCGGTCGCCCTTGGAAGCTGAAATTCGAGACTTTATACAGGGAAACGAATGGCAACGTTTTCAGCGCTGGGCTTCGTTAAATCGCACGGAATTAAATTTTAATAAAGGAGAACAATGCTCCGCCGGAAATTTCGTTTTCCGCGTGTTACAATGGATCGTGGTATGAGAAGTTTTCGCCGGCTGAACCAGCTAACGAGTATTTAAATGTTGTAAAATAAGCCGCCCGGCTCTCGCCCAGTGAGAAGAAAACAGAGGGAGAGAGAGAGAGAGAGAGAGAGAGAGAGAGAGAAAGAGGACGAATGAAAAACAAAGAGAGAGAAAATTGCGAGAGCACAGTCGCTGTAATAAGATTTATCGAGTGTTTACGTGGTACCCGTGCAAAAGGAATTGAAAAAATAGAACGAGAAAAAAAGAACCTGTCTACACCAAACGGTAATCATGCTAGACATATTTTTTCTCTCGTAAATTTGTTAGGAGAATTTTTAAATTTGTTTTTATATTTAATTTTTTACGAGGCGCTATTTTAATTAATAGGCATTGTATTAATTAATATGCGCTATTTTAAGTAATATGAGCAATTTTAATTAATAGACGCTATTGTCATTAATAAGCGCTATTTTAATTAATAGACGATATTTTAATTAATAGAGGCTATTTTAATTAATATGCGCTATTTTAATTAATAGACATTATTTTAATTAATAGACGCTATTTTAATTAATAGACACTATTTTAATTAATAGACGCTATTTTAATTAATAGACACTATTTTAATTAATAAATAGACGCTATTTTAATTATTAGACACTATTTTAATTAATAGACGCTATTTTAATTAATAGACCATATTTTAATTAATATGCGCTATTTTAATTAAAAGGCACTATTTTAATTAATATGCGCTATTGTAATTAATAGACACTATTTTAATTAATAGACACTATTTTAATTAACAGACCATATTTTAATTAATAGAGGCTATTTTAATTAATATGCGTTATTTTTATTAATAGGCACTATTTTAATCAATAGCGCCTAATAGCGAAAAAAATAAATACTTTTTTTATTCATCATGCACTTTATCACCTTTTTTTATTTTACCTTCGTTTGTTTACTTTCAATCTATTTTTACACTAAAGCTTTATTTCTACGCTAAAATTTTATTTCTTATAAAGCAAAGAAAAAGTAGAAACATACTCTCAACTTTTTTTTTTGAAATTGAACGAGCAATGAAATTGAATGACAAATGAATTTCAAATGAGAATTAAAATCTTCTCTTTTTTCATGTTCTATTTTGTCTTTATTTTCATTTTCCTCGGATTTGGCGTTTATTCGATTTTTTTACACCTTTTATTTTTTCATGTAGTTTTCTAAACTTTGTTCTAGAATTTTTTATCTCTTTCTTTTTGACTCACGCACGCACCCGTAATTTGCATGAAATTGAAACCCACCCGCCGGCAGACATCAACTATTGGAGAATTTCATTACAATGAAAATCACAAATTGAATTTTTTAGCACTATTGAACCAACATTGAAGCATTTCATTATACAAAATAGCTGTTTTCAATTTGCGATTCAACTATTGTCGAATATTTTACAATGGCTGATTCATTAATTCGCCCTTGCTTTTATTAAAGTACATTAATTACAAGTTTCGTTGACATTCAATTTACATTTACAAAAGTAATTAAACTTGAATTAAATATAACTTACGTATAATATTTCAACAGCGCAAAAATCTACAATTTATTAAACAAAATAGAATTTAGATTCTCTCAAATTGTTACTCAGCTTCAGACTTGAATTTGAAAAACATTTGGAAAAATTTGAAAACATTTAGAAAACATTTAAAGAACATTTGGAAAACATTTGGAAAGCATTTGGAAAACATTTGGAAAACATTTGGAAAACATTTGAAAAACATTTGGAAAACATTTGAAAAACATTTGGAAAACTTTTAGAAAACATTTAGAGAACATTTAGAAAACATTTGAAAAACATTTGGAAAACATTTCGAAAACATTTCGAAAACTTTTAGAAAACATTTCGAAAACATTTCGAAAACATTTGAAAAAAATTTGAAAAACATTTAGAAAAATTTCGAAATTTCTAATTTTAAAAATCTATTTTTTAAATTTTCATACTATTACAATTATTACAATTATTACAATTATGTTCGAGTTGGACGATGAAAAATTTGAGTGCATAAAAACTTCTATATAAACATCATTTTCATTCTTCAAATACCACTTGTTTTAGATAATTCATTTTAAACTATTTCCCTTACTCGACAAAGTGCCACTTCTGAGTCTAATCGTTAATGATTTGTTGAATTTTCTGATCGGAACCTATAATTACTGACAGCAGGAAAATGAAGGGTCTTGTTTTGCTTTGGGGGAAGAATTTATTTACTCACATTAGAGCTGGATCGATTCACGTGGAATTTTACGACCAGTGCTTAATCAAGTTTCCAAATAATGTTGATGCGAAATTATTTCGGCAAGAATATATTATTCAGTTAGCGAACCAAATTTGCCGACTGAAATTACTTGTATCTTGGGTAATGCAATAAATTAATTTATCACGGAATTTACAAGTTTAATTAATTATTTACTCTGGAATTTTAATTCAAGAGAAATATTTTCGACTAATGAAATTTAAATTGGTATTTAAAATTGCTAATGAATTTCAAACATAAATTAAAATCTCTACTTTTTTTCTCATTTTGTATTATATGTGCAATTCTTTCAAATAAATTGGATATGAATATATTTTTATTTATAAAAATTCAATTGTTAATTAATTTTCAATTATTAATTAATGTTCAATTGTTAATTAATGTTCAATTACTAATTAATGTTCAATTGTTAATTAATTTTCAATTATTAATTAATTTTCAATTATTATCAATTATTATCAATTAATTTTCAATTATTAATTATCATTTCAACTTGGTAAAAAATTTTCATCATTTGTTCATTAATTTTATATTTCTTGATCAAGGCTAACAATGTGTCAATCGATTTTAATCAATTTCAGTTATTAATTGCGAAAGTTTAATCATTTGTTACGAAACTTTAATCCTTTGTTACAAAACTTTCATCATTTGTAACAAAATTTTAATCTTTATCAAAATGGCGATCAATTTTACACACAAAATTTAAGTTTTAGGTCCGCTTTTAATGCACTTTTTATTTGTTGTCTGCTTTGATAGATTTTTTTATTTTTCTGTCTGAAAATATATTTAAATTTATCGAATTTTGTGTTAAAACTAAATTTCTAATTCTAAATAAAACTAAATTTCGTTTTGATAATATTTTCTGCTGAATAATAAGAAAACAAAGCTTCCTCTTGAAAAAGCAATATTATAAGAAAAATATTATGGGAAACAAGGCTTAAGGAATAATTGATAGTAAACTTGGATCAAAATCTTCGTCGCAGTGACGAGAGGAGTAGGTTGAATATTTCATGTGACATAAGAAGATTATAGTTTGACATATGTCCATCAAGCGCTCGGCATTCATAAGCAAATGCTGGACGAATACATAACAGATTCGCGAAATGAAAAAAAAGCCAATAGATTTTAGAAAGAAAACACTCCTCTCTAAATAACAATTCAAATTTTTTTATTTTAAAAGGGAATTGATTCGAAAAATTGTATTCTTCTACTCCCTAAAATTTGAATGCGATGAAATGAAAAACACTTTGCAATTATATTATATTGTATATAATATTATTACTACTTATTATTACTACTTATGGTTCAAAAATATCCTATCAAATTCCTGCTACTGAAAATATTCTTTTCTAAATCCTTTTGAAAACTAAAGAACTTGAGGTTGAAAGGCTTAATGGATTATGATAATGAAATTCAACGCTTCTCCGGATTCGGAAATGCACTAAAATTTTTATCTAGATTCAAGCAGTGAAGCTTCCATAATGAAGAAGTTTTAATATAGGATTATGTAATAGATGCTGATGAAGATTTCAGGTCAATATTACCACTTAATGAACTGAAATGCAATAATGGAGAGTATTACCAACAGAGATAGAAGATCATAAATACGTGATTACTAAAAGGAGATTCAAAGAAGATACAAGGCTATTGATTTTCATTTATTAAAATCTTTATTAAAATATTTATTGAAATATTTACTAAAATATTTATTGAAATATTTACTAAAATATTTATTGAAATATTTACTAAAATATTTATTGAAATATTTACTAAAATATTTATTAAAATATTTACTAAAATATTTATTAAAATATTTACTAAAATATTTATTGAAATATTCATTAAAATATTTATTAAAATATTTACTAAAATATTTATTAAAATAGTTACTAAAATATTTATTAAAACAGTTACTAAAATATTTATGAAAATTTTATTAAAGTATTTTTAAACAAGCTCCAAAAAGGCTCTTTACAAAATTCGAATCCTGAGGGGATATTAATAGAAAAAAAGATATCTATTTCTCAAACTTTTGTTATCTCAGTACAGAAGAAGTCATGTATACGTCTAGTAGGTATTAAATTCCGGTCTTTAGGTCTTTAGTATATTCTGTACTCGACATCCTTTGTTTTAGAGGCGTCTTGTGAATATTCATTAAGCTCAAAGTTTGCGAAAGATGTTCTTGATCGCACATACACTTGAAATCACTTGCTATCCACATCATCCTTGACACAATCAACACTTGTTGTGGCTATTCCCAATCTACAACAATGATACCCTATTCCTATTGTCTAACCCTAATTATTGTGAATCGCATTCAAGATTTCTGTTCCACATAAATTTTTCTTTCAGAAAAATAAAACTTTTTTAAAAATTTTTAATTATTTTTACTTTTACTAATTATTTTTTTTTACTATTTTTTAATTTTTTAAAAAAAATGTTTTTTTTAATTTTAAAACCGAACTTCCTTACTTATTCGTTTCATTTTTCGTTTCATTTTTCGTTTCATTTTTCTTTTCTTTTTTCTTTTCTTTTTTATTCTAACCATCACGATCCTACCAGTGGTGAAATTTTCCTTACAATTCAGATTTATAGAGAGTAATTTTGAACTATTTTGAAACCAACGAAATCGTCACTGAAAGCAATAAGATTAAGGGAGTTATTTTGGCTTAGAAAACGAAGAAAAAGGGATGAAAGGAAGAGAGTCGATTTTTGGAAGAATGGAGTCCTGAGAAAAGAGTCCTGCTTCCTGTCGAATGTATCCCAACAGACCGTTAAGATGGCTATCCTTAGAATTCCCCTTTCTCTTCCTGCAGAGTGAACGGTAGAGTATCGTCGTTTCTTATAGGTTTATATTTCCTGTGTCCGGACTAAAGCCCGTTATCGGAAGACATCCGGGATTCTCGCCCTTACGACACGGTGCTTTGTAAACTCGCACGATTATGCGCCAATGGACATTCTGAGGAAACGCTGAGTCCAAAACGATTCCGATAAGTCTCCCGAAATGGGAGACGCATCGTGTTTCCACTTCCGGATCACGTAGTCCATTTTCGAATTCAATGCAGTAGATCTAAGCAACCTCCACCGAGAAAGCAAAAACCCACGTGGAATATTCAAATCATTTCTTAATAAAAAGTAGCGATCGATAAGAAGAACGCTGCATTTATTTTAACCAATTTCAAATAGTCCGTCATACAAATAAGAAGACAGAAAGCAAACAAGTGAAACCAAACAAATAGAAACAAATGGACAAAAAAAGAACGTAAAATTTCATCTCTTTTTATACCCAATCAAATAGAAGAAACAAAACACAAAAAAAATTCCAGAAATACTTTGAAATTTGTAAAAACGTGAATTTTTCAAAAAATGGAAATTTATCAATCCATATTTTGACAAAAATCTAATTGATCCAGGAAAGTGTAGTGTTTGCAACCTACGTTAAAATTCGTGTATTTTTATGCCGAATCTAATAAAAAAAGAAAAATGCTAAAGAAATTTCAGGAACACCTTCAAATTTGAAAAAACATGAATTTTTTAAAAAATATCAATTTTTCAATGCATATTTTGATAAAATGCTAATTGATCCAGGAAAGTGTAGTGTTTATAACCTATGTAAAAATTCGTATATTTTTATGCCGAATCTAATAAAAAAAAGAAAAATGCTAAAGAAATTTCAGGAACACCTTCAAATTTGAAAAAACGTGAATTTTTTAAAAAATATCAATTTTTCAATGCATATTTTGATAAAATGCTAATTGATCCAGGAAAGTGTAGTGTTTGTAACCTACTTTACAATTCGTGTATGTTTATGCCGAATCTAATAAAAAAAGAAAAATGCAAAAAAAATTTCAGGAACACCTTGACAATTGCAAAAACGTGAATTTTTTAAAGAATGGCAATTTTTCAATCCATATTTTGATAAAATTCTAATTGATTCAAGAAAGTGTAGTGTTTGTAACCTACGTTAAAATTCGTGTACTTTTATGCCGAGTCTAATAAAAAAAGAAAAATGGTCAAGAAATTTTAGGAACACCTTGAAATTTAAAGAATCGTGAATTTTTCAAAAATGTCAATTTTTCAATGCATATATATTGTTAAAGTGCTAATTGATCCAGGAAAGTGTAGTGTTTGTAACCTATTTCAAAATTCGTCTTTTTTTATGCTGAATCTAATAAGAAAAGAAAAATGCAAAAAAAATTTCAGGAACACCTTGAAATTTGCAAATACGTGTAACATCCATATTCTTGTAAAATTTATATTAACGCTGAAAAATAGATAGGGTTGTTATGTAGCTTAAATTATTTTCCATGAATATTGTCATACTTTAAAAAAGCAATTTTTAATTATATATTGTTATATACCTTAAAAAGATAATTATGATCAAAGGGTACTAGAATGATTGATAAATTCTCGTTTTTCTTTCTGACATACTCGTTTATGAAAAATGTTTTTAACAGCATTAATTACTGTTGCGTAATTTCTTGTTACATAAATATTATGCTCAACTGTTCTCTCGACAGAATTCTCATTATTTACTTTCTTTTATACATTTTTCTTTTCTGGTTCAAATGCTAGCTTAATGCACTGAGAAATTAGTGAATATGAAACACAAAGAAAAGAACAGATTTGAAAATCATTAAAGAAAATTCAACTGTTGTTGAATAAGAAACCATATTTTTTAGTAGCGAAAACTAGTAATGTTTTGTAAAAAATTGCTAATTTCCAAGAAAAATATATGCTATAATAGAGAAAATAGGAATAAATGAGCATCCCATGAAGATGTATTTTTCTTTAGAACAGAGAAAATTCGTCACAGTAATAATTAAAAAAGTTTGTCTAGTAGAAGAAATTTGAGATGTAATATTGATTGCGAAGGCTAAGGGTTAAAAAGATAGTGGCAAAAGGTCGATTCAGCGGATACGAAAGTTTCGAGAGAAAAAGAAGTAGCTAAAGAAGAATTGCAGTCTGAAGATTTTAAGAATGAAGTACAAGTGAACAATGAAAACGAACGGTGAGAGGTTTACTTTTGCGGCACTCCAGGAGTTTCCAACGAGGTTATCGGGTCGCTGGGATAAGAAGATTATATTTTACCAAGTACACCCTGAAAGAATAGCTTGAAAAAACGAACAAGGGAAGAATTTCGAGAGAACTTGCCGGTTATGTAAAACTTTTGATTTAACGATTCAATTACAACGTGAATTCCAGCAACAAATAATTACCCGTTGAATCAAAAAATTCCTATTCGTTAAGATTAATTAAACATTACTCGCTTTACAATTTGTTACGTCTTTATTTTGAACTTCGTTCTATATAATTTCGATTCATTTTGAACTTCGTTCTATATAATTTCGATTCATTTTGAACTTCGTTCTATATAATTTTGATTCATTTTGAACTTCGTTCTATATAATTTCGATTCATTTTGAACTTCGTTCTGTATAATTTCGATTCATTTTGACCTTAGTTCTATATAATTTCGATTCATTTTGAACTTCGTTCTATATAATTTCGATTCATTTTGAACTTCGTTCTATATAATTTCAATTCATTTTCCCTCATTTTCTTTTGCGTGTAAACTACAGCGGCGCTAAGTTGAACTGTTTTGTATTTTTGTTTAATTTAATAAGAAGATACCGAGTGATAATTATAATATTTTGTATTTTCTTTATTGAACTATTTTTTTTTACTTCTGAAGTGTATTTTAATTGGTTTGGTTGTGAGACGAAAAGTAGGATGTTTAGTCAGTTAAGCTGCAAGGATAGGGTTTATGTGCGATGTTAATTTTATGCTTAATGAAGAGTCGTTATTTCTGTTTAGTAGCGCTTGTAGAAAGTAATGTATCTAAATTATTTTTCTGGTAGAAAACACGGTTAGTATGTTTCTTGCGCTCACTGGGGGGAAGGAACAGACAAGGATAGATTAATACGAGTCGTATCAATCTCCATCAGAGTTGAAGGCTCGATTACCCTTGAGAAACCACCTCGTATTTATATACTTCAGCTTTTCCACTCCGTTTTTCACTTACATTTAGTACAGCATAGCTTTTATATTTTCCAATATTTCCAGTCACACGTTTCTTAATCAACAAGATGGATTGACATCTACTCTTTTTTTCACTCTACTTCTCAATCCAGATATGGGTGCTTTTTAAATTAATTTATTATTCACATTTTTACAAATTTCGTTTCTATTGCTGCCTCATAAATAGAAAATATTTCTCTATTTTTCATAGAGGAAGTATAGGGAAAATATTTCTCTATTTCTCATAGAGTATACTTCCTCACAGAAAAAAATAAGTGTTCGATTTGATGCAAATATAGTTTTAGAAAAGTACTTGCATTCGTGTTAAAACCAGAAATGAACTGAAAATCAATATAAAGTGAACAAATGAACCAGAAGTTGATTATTAGAACCCACGGATATTAGGGTTAAAACTACACTTCTTTTTTTCTGTGCTCTATGAGAAACAGAAAAATATTTTCTATAGAAATTTAGTTTGTGTATAGGTACTAATTCCATTCCGCTATTACCTATAGTCTAATTTTGATCACATTCCTATAGCTTGTTATTCATTCAATCGTTTTTCGTAAATTCTATTTCGTAAATTCTATTTCGTAAATTCTATTTCATAAATTGCATTTCATAAATTCAATTTCGTAAATTCTATTTCATAAATTGCATTTCATAAATTCTATTTCGTAAACTATTTCCTAATTTCTTATTCCGTAAATTCTACTGCATAAATTTATATTCCTTAATCTCTATTTCATAAATTTCTTTCTCCTAAACTATTTCACATTTCCTTAGTTCAATATTTCAATTACTATTCTATAGAATTTATAGAATAATTTATAGAATAATCTATAGAATAATTTTCTATAGACAATGTGTGTATTTACTTGAAAGCCGGTTGTCAGAAGACGAAGAATGCTAAAGGTTCGTTTTAAAACTCGAGTTTCAAAAATAGATTGTTTCCGGGCAATTTTTCTGCAGGAAAATGGAGTCTAGTTATTGGTCGCAAGCTACGAATTTCCGAGTTGGTGAACAAATTCATTGGATCTACGCCAGTGAAGCAATTATTCATCGATTGGTTCAGACTTCGCGGTTTCCGAGACTGGAATTCAGCTATGAAAGACATGGAAGAAATAGGAAAGCCTTTTTCTTTTCTTTACTCTATCCTTCTTCCTTCTGTCTGCCAAACGAGCTTCGTGTAATACATTTCGATGAAAACTTCTTCCTCGATATTACGTCTGCTGCGGAAAACCTATAAGACTTTTTGTCCCTGGTTTTTAGCTCCGCAAAAAAGCATGTGTAAACAAACTTACAAAATTGACCCAGAAAAATCGCAATATATTCTTCAATTTCAGAAAAAAAGGGTATCCAAAAAAAACTCTCTCAGCCTAATGTAAGATTGCATTTCCTATCTTTTCTCATTCTCAATTTTTTGCAGTGTATTCTTGCAATTTTAATAATGCTTTATTTTCTATTTTTCTTAATTTATTTATTTCTACTCTTTTTCGTTATTTCTATCTTATTTATATCGTATTTTTATCTTATTTCTATCTTATTTCTATCTTATTTTTATCTTATTTCTATCTTATTTTTATTATATTTCTATCTTAATCTATCCTATTTTTATCTTATTTCTATCTTATAATCTATCTTATTTCGTTACTATCTATCTATTTCGATTGTTATTTTATCTTCATTTCTTTTCAGTACTTAATAATATAAAATCTAAATTGAGTTCTTTAAATTGGGTTCTATACTCAAATAGTTCTATACTTTATAGGTTCTTCAAATTAATGATTATATGTTGATTCTATCACTCGGTGATTATTTAATAATCACCGATAATAATATTCTTCAAATTAAGATTCTTTAAATTAATGCGAAACTCGACGTTAAGTAAAATCACGATTTTACAGCGCGACAAAAGTTTCAGTTCTACATAATGTGATTATATTCACGTCATTTTTCATCTAACGTTCTTAATTACCCCTTTAATTTTTCATGCAACTTTCAAATTTAAATTCCCTTCTCGGTGTGCAACTCTACTTTGTAAGTGACTCTTTAAAATTGTCTGGATTTCAATGTCTGATGTGACACCGATGTCACGTGAGAGGAAACGGAGAAGAGTGAAAAATCACGACGAGAAATTGCTGGAAAGTGAGAATAAGTTGAAGTAAAGTTTAGATTGGGGTGAATGCGACTCGATCCATCCTTTTCCACCAATCGTCTAATATCCGCAGATTCAAGGCGCAATTCCATGAACAAACTGATTGGTAACAAAGAATGCTTTTTACTCTTTCCCATCATCTACGCCATTTCCTTCATCCACAAATTTAGTTTGCCAAGAGTTCACTCTTCCACAACGTTATATTTCCTTGTGGAATTCACCTCCTTCGAAAATTCCTTTTAACAAGACGTATTTCTCAAACTTCTTCCAGCAAGGCTTCTTTTTTCAATTGGAAAACTGACTTTAAATGTCGCTTTTTATAAACCTAATTCTGTCCTTGTAATGTAAACACTTTTTCATCTATTTTTTTTCACAATCTTACGAATACGTGTCTAGAAATTGGAAACAAAAACGAATGCATCTAGAAATTAGAAACAAAAACGAATGCGTGTCTAGAAGTTAGAAACAAAAATGAATGCACTTTTCTTTCTAGATACATGATTTTCAATATCATGAAGAGAACGAGGAAAGTGAACATGAGCTAGAAAATACATATATATAGTAATAGATAGTAATAGATAGTAATATATAGTAATATATAGTAATATAATTATGTATTTCGAAGCTCATGTTGGCAAAAAGGGAAACAGCAACTAATGCAAGTAATTCGAAACATTATGTGCCATTATAGGTGAAATTAGATTCACAGCAATGCCGAGTACAGTGTTACAGACTGTTTCTGTTTGGGAGTAAATGTTGGAACATTGAACTCATCCTCATTGAATCTCAATTATCCTGCCGCGGGGAATTCAATTATTCACAGTAGAAACTTGGTTCGTTTGAATTTAGGATTCTGCGTATCTCAAGCGAAGCTAAGTTTTCGGGTTTTGATAGACAAGTTATCGGATCTTGATGTTGCCTTCAACGTTTGCATATTCTGAAGCGCGCTTCTCAGGGATTTCAAACATCTCAATTAATATCCAAGAGAAGCTTGGCTCTGTCAGAAGGACACTATCACTCGAGGACATAACGATGTAATGTTACTCACTCGTAGCTAACGAAGTTAATTCTCGAATCCTCGATAATGGCTTCGTCTACATCACAATGCCTTCATGAAAATTCAATTTCTCCTGTTGGGGAGCAAATTAATTATCGATGCACACTGACGTAACCCAGAAATTTCATTTTCAACCAGACCCGACAACAAAAAGTGTAACCTTATTATAAATACCGTTCACCCTTTTTGCAGAAAATTCCTTCTCAAGATTTTTGCTCTTTAAGATTTTTGCTCTTTAAGATTTTTGCTCCTCAAGATTTTTGCTCCTCAAGATTTTTACTCTTCAAGATTTTTGCTCTTTAAAAAAAAACGAAAAACACAAAAACTAATACAAAAAGAATGTTTTCTTTGTTGCATTGTTACAATTTACAATTTGTTGCATTGTTACAATAATTATTATACAAAACTGTAGTCTGAAAAGTGTACATTTTAATATAGATTTTGCTTCGACTGATTTAAACTTTTTTAGTTTCATGAAATACGTATTGAATCGAACTTCAATTTCATGATATCGGTGCAATGTAAAATATATATTTTACATCTACCATATATATGTATATGGTATTGTATATAGCACCTACAAGAGAAGAAAATTGCGTGTAATAGAAGGATACGACCAATATTCGCAACCCTTGAGACATTAAACAATGATTACTCTATTAAAAAGTGGGAAAGGATTTAAAAGAAATTGTATAGAGAAAATTCCCTCTTTAGTTGAGGTCTCCTTAGGTCGACAGACGTTTCCTTAATTGCATTTTTATACTTGCTTGGATTTGCCGACCAATTTCTATTAAGTTCCAGACGATGGATAGGTACCTATTTATAGCCGAGTATAAAGATAGAATTGGCCTCAAGCAACTTCTAAATGAAAATGAGTGGATAAAGAAGTTGCCTTTGAGAAAAAAGGCATCCAACTTCTTAACAAATGAAAACAACTCCTCGAGGCAACTTTTAATAAAGTTTGTCAGAAAAATGTTTTGTAAAGTAAATTATTAAGTTTGTAACAACTTTTTCACGCTGGACAAACTAACCGATTTTTTCCCCGAAATTAGTCTACTAGAAACTACTGAAACTAGTCTACTAAAAATTACTAAAACTAGTCTACTAGAAACTACTGAAATTAGTCTACTAAAAATTACTAAAACTAGTCTACTAGAAACTACTGAAATTAGTCTATTAGAAACTACTGAAACCAGTCTACTAGAAGCTACTGAAACCAGTTTACTAGAAACTATACTGCAACTATAGTAGGAACGAAAAGTCTATACTAGAAACAAATTTGCTTATCTAGAAACGAATAGTCTAGTAGAAAGGAATTTACTTACAGAAACGAATGTCCCAGAGCAATGGCCATTCGTTTCATCAAGCGGGTCGGATTTATTGAAATTTTATGCGGTATCAGGATCAAGAGCGACCTGCAAGTTTTATCGAGTGCTGGTATACTTTTCAGATGAAAGGAAGAGATAGCGAAGAAAAAAAGAAAGAAAAAAGCCTGATCTCCTATCGAGAATCAATACCCTGCTTAGCCTCTTCCTTTGACACCTATCTGAAAAGGAATTCAAAGCAGAAATGGAGAAGATCGAATAACCATTCGGGACCGTATTCGATCTCGGTTAGGAAATACCACAAGCAATGCATAAGTTACTCCTAAACCCGAGAAGGTCAAGCTGTATCAAATCTTTTCCGTTTTTGTGTCATTTTTTATTAATCTCGCTTCTTTATTGCATTTCGTATAGCAAATTCTGCATTGAAAACCCACAATAACTAAAATAGGGATAAAAACCAAAATCAATGAATGAGCAAATTAATGAAAAACAAAATCAATGGAAACCAAAATCAATGAATGAGAAAATTAATGAAAAACAAAGTCAATGGAAACCAAGATCAATGAATGCCAAAATTAATGAAAAACAAAGTCAATGGAAACCAAGATCAATGAATGCCAAAATTAATGAAAAACAAAGTCAATAGAAACCAAGATCAATGAAAGCCAAAATCATGAACACGCACTGAGGAAATTTACTTATTATAATTACTCATGATAATTACTCATAATTTTATTCAAATATCATAATAAATATCATAATTCTACTCAAATTTGAGTAAAATAATTTGAGTAGTATTTAATATATATATTTAATTATATAAATAATTTGAGTAGTATTTGGTTAATGGTTGCGATTGTTTTGTGATCATTATCAGAAGTATTTGAATTTAAATAGACTCACCCCAAGATATGATTGTCGGTTTTATTGGGAATGGCTTCGTTGACGGAACTTTTGGTAAGTGGACCTTGTGTGACATCGACGCCCATGCTACCAAGATCCAAAGATGCATAGGTTCTCCGAGCTTGCACTCTAGTGACTCCCCCTCCACCACCCGTCACTTCACCACTTCTACCACCACTTGTGACGAGCCCCTGATACAACTCGTCATACAATGTACTTCCATTATCATTGCTATTTATTGCATCGTCCAAACGCGCCGGGTCCAAATGGTAATTTGGATTCTCAAACGAAAGCAGGCCATTCTCTGAAACACCATAGAGAGAAAAGCATTAACACATAAATGCAAAAAACCGTATGGACGCATATTTTATTCCGAAACATCAACTTGATAAGAAATTAAAGGCAATTTGATGCCAAAAGTATCAAATTGATCACAGAATCTCGATTAATTTGATACAATTAGAAACACAAAAAGTATCAAATTGTTTACAAAATCTCGATCAATTTGATACAATTTCACGGAGAAAAATTGCAAGTGAAATTTACCTTATTTAGTTTAGTAAACTCTACTTAACATCACTTAGTAATTTGTGTTAGTAATATTTAACTATTTAATCATCACATTTTAAATTCTCAAAATACAAACGTTAGCTAACGTTTATATTTTGAGAATTTAAAATGTTATATTTTGAGAATAGTTAAGTATAACTTATCTAACGTATTAGGTAAACTTCACCTAAATTATTAAACAAATTCTACTTAAGTACTTAGGTAATTTTTACTTAAGTACTCCAATTTTACTTAAGTAATCTTTACCTAAATTTTAAGTTCATTTCATTTGCATTGTTTCTATATATATACAAAAAGTATACTATAATTGATTACAAAATCTGGATCAATTTGATACCAAAGAATATTAAGTTGATACAAAATTTTAATCAGTTTAATATATTTTAAAGTTAACTGCGCGATAATTTCTTAATTAATCCTCAACTTTTTTCAAAAAACGGAAAAACGCATTCTCCAAACTTTGAACGTTTCTTTTTCAAATTCACTGCAAAAACATAACAATAATACATCAGTTTTTGCAGTAAATTTGAAAAAAAGGTCAACGTTTGAAGAATGCGTTTTTCCGTGTTTTGAAAAAACAAACAAAGGAAAATAGAGAAAAAAGTAGAGTGAGAAATGTAAATTTGAGTCCGGGGGTGGAATCGATTACGTGTTAAAGTTTTCTTTTGAGAAAGTCTTGGACGTTGTGGAGAACACTCACTTATGGTTCTTAGAAGGAGGAGAGCGGAGAGCACGACACTTTGTAGGTAGCGGCAAAGTACGTCCATAACGACGTGTTGGCGTTCATGTTGCCGGGAAAATCGCCCTCGTTCGTATCGCGACGGGAAACGTGAAAAGCCCCTATAGGCACGTTCAAAGTTGCAGTTCTTTCGCTATTGCAAGCACAGTGAGTGTCTACACAGAAAACTGCGGCTGAAACGTGTGCAAGTCTACTTAAGTCCAATCTCCTTGGCCTCCTTTTATCCTTCTCTATTCACATTTCTTTCTTCTGTTTATACACAAGTAGTCACTATACACACGCTATTGATTCCCATTGGCCAAATGAGAAGGTAGAAAACCTCCAAAAACAAACAGCCAAAAGCAAATGCTCAATTTTTATCAGAAAAGCTCCAAAACATTTGCTTAATTATGGAAAAATTTGGTAAGAAATTATGTAATTAAATATATCGTCTCGAAAATAAAGTCTATTTAAAGATGGAAACGTTCTTCTAATGTAATAAATAGAGACAATTTATAAAAATGAGGATTATTATTTATGATTTCTGAGTTAAAATTATCCTATGGAGGGTCAAAATTATCCTACGGAGGGTAAACATTATCACAAGGAGGGCCAAAATTATTCTATGGAGGGTAAACATTATCCCAAGGAGGGCCAAAATTATCCTATGGAGGGTCAAAATTATTCTATGGAGGGAAACATTCTAAGGAGGGCCAAAATTATGCTATGGAGGGTCAAAATTATCGTGTGGAGGGTCAAAATTATCCTATGGAAGATCAAAATTAAAATTATTCTATGGAGGGTAAACATTATCTCCAAGGAGGGCCAAAATTATCCTATGGAGGGTCCAAATTATGCTACGGAGGGTAAACATTATCCCAAGAGGGCCAAAATTATCCTATAGAGGGTCCAAATTATGCTACGGAGAGTAAACATTATCCTATGGAGGGTAAAAATTACCCTACGGAGGGTAAACATTATCCCAAGGAGGGCCAAAATTATCCTATGGAGGGAAACATTCTAAGGAGGGCCAAAATTATGCTATGGAGGGTCAAAATTATCGTGTGGAGGGTCAAAATTATCCTATGGAAGATCAAAATTA
>WNHD01008491.1:0-17675 GCA_011057455.1 Ganaspis sp. Gsp50
TAATATTGAATAATATTAATATTGAATAATATTAATATTGAATAATATTAATATTGAATAATATTAATATTGAATAATATTAATATTGAATAACATTAATATTGAATAATATTAATATTAAATAATATTATTATTGAATAATATTAATATTAAATAATATTAATATTGAATAATATTAAATAATATTATAAAATATTATAGAGTCAGAGAGATTTTAAATCGGTTCGTAGAAAAAAAGAGTTGCAATGAACTTTTTCGCATTGGTCTGAATATAACATCTTTTTTCTACTAACAAATTTTAAATTTTCTTTATTGTATTGTTTATTATCATTGTATATTATTGTATATTATTATTTAATATTATTCATTTACATTATAATTATTAATTTAATATTATAAGCAAAGCAATTGTTACACGAACGAAATTTATTCAATTTTTGAATTCACGAATGTATATATGCTTTTCTACATTCTTATAAGGAACGTCTTTTGAAAAAAAAACAAAATCTTTGAAAGCAACTTGTAGTTGCTTACCGAGTCGATTTACTGCTTCTATATTGATTTTCTAATTTTAAGCAGAATATGCTGAAGCAGAGTTGGCCATTATAGGAAAATGTATTATACGATATTAACAAATTGAATTGTGTAGAGGGGCGCTCTTAATCCTCGAAAATTTAAGAATCGGCTCTTTATTCTCTTTATTCAAAAAAATGATACCCAAAGAATTCTTTCAAGAATATTCTTCAACCTAAAAGGTTCACAAAATTAAATCTTCGGTTTTTTGTCCTAGAAATTGTTGAAATGTCAACAAAATAATATAAATTGTCATTGTTTAATAACAGTATAAATTGTTATTAGAATAACAATTATACAGAAAAAGAGTTATTTCTTGAGAAAAATCAAGTGTATAAAAAATTTGTAATTAAAGGTAAAATTGAAGGATCGTGCGAAAAGTGCTCCTCTACTGTCGAATAAGTATTTAATATTAAGAACGTAATGTACATGTTAATTGTAAGCGATAACTATAGTAATTTAAATTAATTTAATTAAATTTTAATGGATGGTGCGCGACGATAGTTTTGAAAATTAGTAAGAGAGCCGTTTCGTCCCACGATTCGCGCATTCTTCGAAATAGTGCAATTTTCTGTATTTTAAAGCTTAAATCGCTGTCTAAATTTATAGAAATTTAAATCTAGATAGTTGCATATGATACACATGTGTTCATTCTGTTTCACACGATCAATGTGCATCACTGTGTTTAAAAAAAAAAGCATACACTACACAAATTAGAGGAGCTTATTGGATATAAATAATATTTAAAACATCAGAAAATGAGTGTCTGTGTGCGTGCCCATGTGTGAATGTAAAAAAAACTAATTTTCATATAGCAGCGAATCGACTGGCGACACGGTCTCAGTCCTCAGTGTTAATTAAAAACGCCGTTCCCTAAAGTGCTTTCAATTAAAAAAATATAATTTTTCGAAATTATAATTTCAATTAAAAAGTAAAACTTGATTTATTTAAAATTTAAACGTGTCAAGTCTTCTTGTTCAAATTTCAAGTCTTGATAGCAAATTATTTATTTGAAATGCAAACATCGAGTTATTGATTTAAAATTGAAATAATTTCAGGGAATTTGGCAATTTTCAAAAAATGTAGGGACTGAGGTGCGCAAACCCGAAGGAAAAGCTCAAATGTCAATCAGATTTTTTATTTAAAATGTTTCTTATTTTTGGGAACAATACCCAACGAACTATATCTTAAGAAACTTCTCTTGTACCTCTCGAATCCAAACGACTATA
This sequence comes from Ganaspis sp. Gsp50, assembly GCA_011057455.1. Classification (NCBI taxonomy): domain Eukaryota; kingdom Metazoa; phylum Arthropoda; class Insecta; order Hymenoptera; family Figitidae; genus Ganaspis; species Ganaspis sp. Gsp50. The sequence continues at coordinate 1,803 of WNHD01008491.1, forward strand.
GTCTCCTCAAACCTTACAAAAAATAACAACAAATGTACGTTATTTGGCTAATTAAATATCAGCATTTGGTCTCTCATGTCTTTGTATTCAGAAATAAATTATAAACCACGCTCTTTTATACATAAAAAGTGTCTTTTATTTCAAATAGTTTTAAGTTGCGAAGTTATTTTATTCGATCTTTTATTATTTATACAACTTATTAATTAACTTATTAATTTATACAACTAATTAATTTATTACTGAATGTTATTAATTTTGTTTATATAAAGTGATACGTAATTTTTAATTTTTTCTTTGTAATATTTAATCTTTTTAATTTAGTATGTATCTAGTTATTTATTTAATATCTAGTATCAACTAATCATGTAATATTTATTCAATTTGAATTAATCTTATTCTTTATTTTGATTTAATTGTTTTGTCAGTTCGAATTAATCTGTTTCGTTAGTTTGAAGTAATTTTTTTTGTTAATTTGATTTAATATTTTTCGTTAGTTTGAATTAATCTTTTTCGTTAATTTGAATTAATTTTTTCTCAATTTGAATCAATCTTTTTCGTTATTTTGAATTTTTAATCACTTGTTAATTTTTAGTTCACAAATTACAAAGTAGTTTTTATAAAGAAATTCTAAATTTTTATTCGTTTGTATTTATTTATAACTATTATTTATTTGAGTATTATTTATTTACAGTTATAGGTAAATGGAAAAGAAATGGGAAAAATGGAAAAAGTTGATTTTTGTTCACATTGTATTGTCACAGTTCGCTTATTCTGACATAGTTTTTCCTTTCATTCAGATCCTAAGCTACCTGTACCGCAATTTATTCAACCAGGAACATTAAAATTTACAGGATAGCACACACAACTCGTGCTCATTCAATCTTATGTAATACATAATTCACATATTATTACACACAACAATACAATTGATGTCGAAAGTAATAAAAATAATATAATCATATCAAATGCATTCTACCATTTTAGTATCTTCTGTTTTCATTATTCATTGTCAGTCGATGCCTTATTGTCACGTGATAAAATGTATTTAGTTAATAGTTTCTAATCACAAACTTCTAATTTCCTTTCACATTTTTGTCACATTTTTTTCTCATTGTTTTCAAACATTCTTTGCGAATAGTCTCCAATTAACCAAATTAACATTAGGTCATTTTTTAAACTCGAGGAAAAGCGACCCATTGACACAATTTTTAATTGCGAATTTATTCTACTTTGATTTTTGCTTCCCAATAGAGGAAGCATTGTATCGTGTCGATTTTCAATTTTTTTTTCTTTTTTAATTTAATTTATTTCTTTTTTAATAATCGTTTATTTAACGCCGTTTCGATTTTTATTTTATCAATTTTTTTTGTTTTTTGAAAACTGAAAAATACGTTTGAAAATAATTGAAAATTTTGTGAACAGGTCGAACTTCCTTAAATTCAATTACATTTTTTTTAAAATTGGAACCGTTTTTTCATACAATTACAAGTACGATTAATTAGATTTGTCGTTCAAATCTCGTTGGTGAAGACCAAAAGTAGTTGAGAAGAGAAAAGATATTTTTGTTTCGAGATCTTGTGTGGGGGCACCCTGTCACGATTTTGGGTCAGAAAGACCTAATTGAAGATATGTGCTAATTGGCATTTTTATTAATTCGATGGAATAGGTGCCAATTTTTATTTTTAAAATACTAAACAAAATTCTCTTTGTAATTAATTTTCAGTTAAAATTATTTTTACTGCAATGAATATTTCATTTATTGCAAAATCAAAAAGTTTCTACTTAATTTAATTAACGAAAAATATGAAGTATACCACTAGTTTTTTTATTTGAAAAAACTGCAACTTGTTCCACATTTTTAATGCGTTTGGATAAAAATAATATAAAAATAAAATAATAATAAATATAAATTTCAAAAAATGATAAATGGAAATTCCGTAGAATAAATAAAAATTCCATAAAAAAATGGTCGAGAAAATTAAATCCTAATAATAAAAATAACAAAATTTGTATTACAGAAATTTCTGATAAGTTAAATAATGTTAACAAATTTAAAAAAATGCAAAAGATTTTTATTTGAAGCATAAAATTGAAAAGAAATGGAAAATTGAAAAAATGTTTTACAAAAATTAAATACATTTTTGAGAAATTTTGATATTAATTTAACTGGCTAGAGATTGAAGGATTTGCATTCTTCTTGTGAATAATTAAATACATGTGCATTTTTTGTTTTTACAAATGTAAATTGATTTCTGCAATATTGTCTCGATAAACTCATTTTAAATAAATCGCATCTATTTCTAGATTTCAGACGAATTTTTAAAAACAATATTTTGAAACAATATTAACATTGTAAACGATATGAAGTGTAAAGTTCATGGATATTTATCAAAGCAAAATATATTGAAGGTCAATTTAAATCGCACAATGTAGTGATAGGAAAGTTTTTTTGTTTTAAAGGCATTAATTTTTCAACCTGCGTAAATATCATTTCATAATTGTATATAGTTGATTTTAAATTAAAGTACAATACAAGCTGTGTTAATTTTATAAAATCGAATCATAAACAGAGAATTTCCGAAATGAAATAAGTCTAAATCTATTTGGAATAAAATAGACGTCGCAATATAATAAAAGGTCGTAATATTAAAATAATCTAGTGTAAATATAAAAAATAAAAGCTAGTAATACGTGTAGAAAATACAATACTAAATTTGCTAATACAGTAAAAAAGACTTGATTAAAACTATATTAGAGTAAAAACAGTTTCCTGATAATATATAGTATCTTTTACCAATTTTAAAGTGAGCTATAGACTTGTAGAAAATCTACCAGCGAACTATTATAATCGCTAAGTATTTTTTCTAAACGCAAGCGAACAGCGTAACAATTTTAAGTTATCTTTAGAGACAGGAACTTTAAATTTTTTAATAACTTGCGTTATTTTCCGAAAAATTTAATTTTAATACTTTCAAAAATTTATTATTAAAAAGTACCCGAATAAATAAATAAAAAAAATTGAATTTATTTATTCGGGTATTTTTTATATCATACGGGTATCTTTTTTTAATTTCATTTGTGCTCTAACTGTTTATTTGTTTATTTCTAACATTATTATGCTCTTATCATCTCTCTTATTATCCATACTATGCTCTTTTGCGAACAAATGTTTTTCTCAAGAACAAGCAAATTTATAAATTTATTTCATTTATATGAAATATATTTTTTTATATTTATTTTACTTTCTCATAGAGGAAGTATTGTTTCTACTTTTTGAAATTTATTTATTTACATTTACGTTTTGAAATTCATTTGTCCATTTTTGGAAATTTGTTTCGCTTTGAAATTTGTTTACAACAAAACATTACAATTACATTTCATAGAATTACAAATTGTAAACATAAATTGCAAAATGTTGTTAGGAACTGAAAATTATATTTCAACGCTTAGAAGAATTAAAAACAAAAATATTTTGTTTTTGTTCCTCGATGGGTAAAAACCTTCAAATGTAAAAAAACTGCATTTTTCATTTTTCATTTTTCCAAAATGAAATATAGAAAATTATTTTTATATAAAATACAAAATTCTTAAAATATATAATTTGTTTCTAAATAATTTGTTTGTTAAATTAAATTTGTTTGTCAATGAAAAATAAAATTGAAATGAAAAAAAAATTATTTTAATGTCTTTATATAAATGTCTTTAATATAAATAATGTCTTAAATTAATAGTTTAATTAATAATCTTTAATTAATTCGATACAATAATCGACAAGTGTATTAATAAAGTTCCTGTTTCTAATTATTATGTACAACTTGCTATAGAAGGAAACCTTTTCTTTTTATATTTTTTCCGAAACTAATACTTATTTTAAAAAGAAGCTTTAAAGTTTTCGAAAATCTAACATTGTAAATTCATCCAAATGAAGATATGTTTTCTTTTTTGGGTCTTAAAAAGTGTCCTCTTTCTATAATCTCTATTTCGTAACAGTATTTCATTTTTATATGTAACTTTTGTTGTAATTAATCTACACAAACTGGCATTGAATAAATATTTTCTTTTAAAAATGAATTATCAATTTAAATACCAGTACTTAACTAAAGTAGTAATTCTACTTAAGATTGAGTCTTAGAAGCCCTTTGAGTTTAAACAAGTTTTTTTTAAATGCAGACGAAAAATTGCTTTGGATGGAATTAAGCCGTGTATAGCTCTTACGCTTTTGAAGCAAAATAATATAATTTTAAAGAGAATTTTATATAAATTTATAATTTTAAAAAGATCTAAAAAAAGGGGTACAAAAATTTTAAAAGAATGTTTAAAAAATGTTTAACGAGACTGACGGAAAATATAAATTTAGGCTTAATTGAATTTGCTAAGCATCGACAGAATACGGGTTAAAAAATATTTTAAAAATAGGAATCTAAATAATTTAAAAATTTTAAAAATAATAAAAAAGGAATTTAAAAACGAAACAAGGCTTAACGTTTTCTATTTGGAATGTACATTTAGGAAAAGCGTTTTCTGTAAAAATACTTTCTCACATTATGCGAAGAGTAATTGCGATCATTTCCAAATTCGCTTTTTTGTATTGTCCATTAAAACTCATGGCAGTAAATGTAAATTACAACTAACACCCGCGCAATTCCTTATATGTGACAACAGCATTTTTTTAAAAATATATCCCGCTGGAAGTTACATTTAAATCAATTTCAATTAAAACAATGCTTAATTTTGGACACATTGAAATAAAAAATAATCTATATTGTAGATTATTTTTAAATAATAATCTTTAGATTATTTTCACAGAATAATCTTTAAATGTTTAGATTATTTTCAAATAATAATCTTTACATTATTTTCAAAGAATAATCTTTAGAGGTTTAGATTATTTTCGAATAATAATCTTTAGATTATTTTCGAATAATAATCTTTACATTATTTTCAAAGAATAATCTTTAGAGGTTTAGATTATTTTCGAATAATAATCTTTACATTATTTTCAAAGAATAATCTTTAGAGGTTTAGATTATTTTCGAATAATAATTTTTCAAATAATTAAAAGCGCATCTAATCACAAAAATTGAATTCAACAATTATTAACTTATCAAATCGTTGATGTTAAATTACCTTATAAATCAATAATTATTTTCGCAAATAAAACTGGAATGTTGCGATTGTGAAAATATTTCGGAAAAATAGAACGTCACAAATAAAAATAAAATTTCCCAAGAGAAGCAAGCGGCTGCGAAGTGTGATATTGTCTATTTTGCATAAGTATTGTTTGTGATAAATCAAGGCAGTGTACAACAAACTGAGTACCGATTTTTCTTTGCTTTTAATGTTAAAAGTCGATTCGTTAAATCGATAGCCTCACAGAGTTCTGCGGAAAACTGCTCAAGATTCATTATCAATATGTATACTATTATTATTCCCGTTTGATAAAATGATGAAAAATTAACATTTATCCAAACAACAAACGTTGCTGCTCTACGATCAAAAATAGACGAATCGAAAAAGGCCGAAGTTTGAACTTTAACATTACATTTTAAAGCGTCGGAGATTATTATAATACTGAACATCGAAACGATGGAAAAATAATTACTTATGAAGTAAAACTGAACGCATTTGAAGGTACAGCAGCGATTAAATGATTTTTTTTTCTTTAATTACTAGCGTCGAATCAGAAGCAACTCGATTTTTTCAGATTTCAAAAAGTTGTTTTTACAGAATCAAAAATAGAACTATAGAGAATGGCAGAATCAACTATAGAATAAACTATAGAATCAACTATAGAATCAACTATAGAATCAACTATAGAATCAACTATAGAATCAACTATAGAATCAACTAAAGAATCATCTATAAAAAACAGTCACTAATAAATAAAATCCATATTTTTCTCTATCAGCAATTTACAATCACTTGAAATCAAATTACTTTCATTTACAAAAAGAATATTCCACTTACATTGAAAAATGAATTAGAATGATAGAAAAAACATTAAATGATTTATGATTCAGAATTTATCACTCGGATATTTCTTCAATAATACGATTTTAAAACATCAATCACTCAAAGTCGAGAAAATAGTAAAAAAAGAACTTTTTTACGTTTCGACATCGCGGCGTTTTTTTTTACACAATTCTCTATCTCGTAGTGATCGATATTTTCAAATCACATTAAATATCACTTTTTTGTGATATAAAAGAAGATTATATAAAAAAAGATTTATATAAAAAAATATTAATTTTTTATTGACATTTTTTGATTCTGTACTGAATTTTCGGCTTCGAAGGTTTCCAGTGTATTTACAAATTTGCTGCTGATTCGAGAATTTGAAGCGAGTGTCTTATAATTGTAGAATTTGTGAAACGATCGATGCTTGATGGCCTTCCTCTCGGTATGGCTGATTAATTTGATTGTTGATTTGAAAGACCAGTCGCATGTTTCGTTTCTTGAGACAGAATAGTGGAAATCGCGTAAAATCTTTCCCATTGTTCTTTCTCTTTTTTTATATCGTTTTTCCTTAATTAATTAAACTTCGTACCAGACGAAGAAAGAAGCGAATCACCAACAGTTTCTTTTTTTTTTAGAGTATCAGCTTTCTAGACCTGAGCTGGTTTCGATTTGCCGACAACGAGCATTATCTTCTGCAGGAACTTGGTGAAATTCACTGAAACAGATTTTTATTGTTTTATTTTGTGTTGTTCAAAGTGCAAAAATCATAAATTCAATAAACGTGGAAAATTTTGTCAAATTGTATTTCAGAGCATTAAAATTAAGCTTTATCAAAATCTGTTGCATTAAAATAAATTCAATGAGATTTTGAAAATATCTTAAGATTAATTACAAGATAGTTATTTCCTTTTATTCCAATTTTTATTCTTTTTATTCAAATTTTCTGCATTTCTTAATTAAATTATGTTACATTTCTAAATTATTCACTTAATTTACTGAATTAATTAATTTATTTTTTAATGAATTGATTGTTTCAGTTTATTAAGATTTTGAGATTCTGCCTGCAATATTTTTTACTTTATTTATTTATTTATAAATTGTTGCAAAAACGGTTACATCACTCGATTCCAATTTTTTGTTATATAACTAAATCAGTAAAGAATTACCTACTACAAATAGTATCCCTTTTTAAAGTTTGTTTCGAATTCTGCTTCATTTATTTGTACTCATTTATACTCGGTTTTTTTAAAAAAAAAATTGTAATTATTTTTAATCTGTATTTTTTACTTTTACGATTACATTTTTTTTATTTTTATTACGAACTTTTATTACGAATTTTTACAAAAACGGAGAAAAATGGATAAATATTTACATGATTACGTTTTTAATCGTATTATTTAATACTTTATTGTTGTTTATTGTTTATTAACCAACTCCCTGCGGTCCAAGAAGGAACATTAAAAATTAAAAAATTAAAATCTTTTATAAGATTAAAAAATGTGCAAAGCAAATTTTGTACATTTTTGTGTTTTTTAATAAATACATATTAATATCATAAATATTATTAATAAATAAATTAATATGGAAATAAAATAAATTATAAATAGTAATAAAATAATATTCATTGTAACAAACAATAAATTTACACCGAACTTGTGAATTTTAATTCGAAAATATAACAGAAAATATAACAGAAAATATAACTGAAAATATAATAGAAAATATAACAGAAAATTAAACAGAAAATATAACAGAAAATATAACAGAAAATATAACAGAAAATATAACAGAAAATATAACAGAAAATATAACAGAAAATATATAATAGAAAATATAACAGAAAATTAAACAGAAAATATAACATAAAATATAACAGAAAATATAATTGAAAATATAATAAAAAATATAACTGAAAATATAGTAGAAAATATAACAGAAAATATAACTGAAAATTTAACAGAAAATTTAACCGACAAATTAAAATAATTTCGGAAATTGCAAATAATCGAAAAGAATCGACAAGTTCTAAAATTTGACTCAAATTTTCGTAATTTACAAAAACTAAAGAACATAATTACGTAATGTTTTCTATTTTTAAATTCGATTTTCAATTCATCCACTTGATATTCACAATAAATTTGTCACTGTATAAGACACTGGGCACGGAAGATATTTGAAAATACAACACATCACATTTTTCTCCGCATAGAATTCGGAAATTCCGTATGCTTTTTTTATGGCAAAAGAATTTATATTCAACTAATAAAAATTGGAAATAAACTATGTTTAGATTATTGCAAATGTTTATTATGTAAAAAAGTGTTTATTTGTCGATAATTTCTTTTTTAAGACTAATATCAGCTTTGAAATAAAATTAATTCTCGTTTTTTTAAAAAAATAAAAATTTTTATTTTGACAGTTTTAAGTTACATTGTCTTTGGCAGAATTAAAATTAAAATGAGATCATGTAAGATCCAGTTATTCGTAATTGAGTATTGCAAACAAAATCTCAGCCTCTACTGTTTAATCCCATTTATCCTTAGAATTTTAGAACTTCAGACGATTCTAGCAGCTTTTCCCTAAATCGTACAATACATCAAACCATAAAAAGAAATTGGCATTTCATTGAAATACGATTAAAATTCGTTCTTACTTAATCTACTCGAATTTTCAACTAACAATTGTCGAAATTGAGTAATATTTGTCAAAATTGAGTAACGATTGTTAAACTTGAGTAACAATTGTCAAAGTTGAGTAACAATTGCAAAACTTCAGTAACAATTTCTAATATTTATAATAACTCTAATATTTATAACTACTAAATAACAAAATTAAGAATTTCTATAAAATTAATAGTTTTAAAATAATTTAAGTAATTAAATATACTAAAATAATTAACATTTTCATACAAAATTAACAACTTTAAAGTAAATAAAATCTTAATTAACAATTTCAGTATAAATAACAATTTTAACATTAGACTCTTTTTTTACATTATCACATTATTATAATCCCTGATGATTAATTTTAAAGAGAAAAAATCGAGTCTATAATTTATTCCAATTATAAGAAAAAATTTCAAGATCATTGATAAGAGACGATCCATTTGAAAAACCACTATCGCCAATTTCTTTTTCCACTAGGTATGTACCATAGACCGTGGAGCGTGTTTTGTAGTTCTGATGTTCGATGCGACATGCAAACTGAAAATTCAAAGGATGCAATAATGTAAAAAATAATTTCTTCAATGAATCATCTGTTTGTTGTATGATGACTTCAGGAGTGAAGTTTAAAATTTAAAATACAAGTTAAAAGTAAAATCAAATTAAGAATTTGTTTAATCTTTTGACCTGATCATTTAAAACTATTTTTTTGCATATAAAAAATACAACATATAAAATACAAACATGTAAACATATTGTAAAATAATAGTATTGTAAAAAAGTACATGTAGAAATATGTATAACATTTATATGTATAATTTTTATCATAAAATCATTATCATAAAATCATTATAATTTTTTTATCATAAAATCATTTTTATCACTTGAATAAAATGAAAAATGAAAATGAAAGTGAAATAGAAATATATAATATATAAAATAAATATGCAAATAAAAAAGTCTGCACTATAATTAAAATATAACTGCTATAAATAAAAACCAATTGATTCGAAAAGATTTTTTTGCTTTGATAAAAAGAATTTTATTTATCTAAAAAATATAATCGGTCATAAAATGAAGAATTTTTTAAAAACTATTGTTGACTTCTTTAAATTTTGGTATTTTCTACAATTATTTTACTATTTACTAATTTTCATTAATCGAAAAAATGGTACAAATAAAACTTTGCGCCAGTAATATTATTATTATATATTATTATATATTATTCAAATGCGAGTATTATTTGCGGAAAAAATTTCAGACATATATTCCAGAGGCATATAATAATAATCGCAAATGATTTTTTTTCGGTAAAATAAGACTTGAAATATTGAAAACAAATTAAATATATTTAAAATTTGACTGTTTTTTTCCGAAAAAATAAAACTTGAAATATTGAAAACAAATTAAGTAAACATATTTAAAATTTGACTATTTTTTGCGAAAAAATAAGACTTGAAATATTGAAAACAAATTAAATAAACATATTTAAAATTTGACTTCTATTGTTTTTAATTTTCAAACATTTTTTCATAAATAAATAAATATAAACATCATCTTATTCATTTCAAACAAATAACATTTTTCAAAATTTTGTTACTTTTAAGAATCCCGTTAGTGAATTAATTTAGTCTTTAATTTTTAATTCCATAGCAATTAAAATGAGGTTCCATTAAAATTGACGCTATCCCTGGACGATTAAATCAAGTTAACTTAAACAATAGTATTAAAAAATGATTCAAATTTTGCAATTCTTAAATGGATTTTCAAAGAATTGAATTTATCCAGTTTTGAAAAAAATAATTGCAAAAAAATGGTGCACTGCTTACAATTAAACATGCTTTGTGAATGAATAGAAAAATAGTTGAATATATGAATAAAATATTGAATATATTGAATATATGAATAAAAGAAGAAAAAAGGCATGCTTGACATGAAAGAGTAAAATTTGTATAGTGTGTTTTTGAACCTTAGATTTTGGTCCGACGACTACCAACAGCTTCTGCAAACTTTTTGTAGCGGCGCCTGTAGAAATACATAAATTAAAAGCAAATGTCAAATAAAAGCAAAACGAAATCAATTTGTCTTTAAAAGAAACATTTTTCTTTTTTAAAACAATAATTTTCCAAAAACAATAATTTGAAAAAACAATAATTTTTTAAAACAATAATTTTCTTAAACAATTATTTTCTAAAACAATAATTTTCTAAAACAATTATTTGAAAAAACAATAATTTTCTAAAACAATAATTTGAAAAAAACAATAATTTCTTAAAACAATAATTTTCTAAAACAATAATTTTCTAAAACAATAATTTTCTAAAATAATAATTTTTTAAAAAAATCATTTGAAAAATCAATAATTTGAAAAAAAGCTACTTACCAACACCTTTTTGGAAAAACATTGGTTTCTTCTTCCATGCAATGAACAAGAAGTATACAGGTACAGAAGAAAGTATCATCAGGCAACCGTATCCTGAAAATTGTCAATTATATTTTTAAAAAAACCATAAAAATGCGATTTAGAAGATTTTACAAAATTCAGAAAATGCTTGAATCTCCTTTATGGAGATTAGAATAGTAACGAAACTAAAATTGCTAGTGAAATTAATTAAAAAACAAAATTTTAAATTTTTGAACACCATTCTGAATTTACAAAAAAGGTTTATTAACTATTTCAAAATTAAAATTTCTACTTTAATTTAATAAATGCTATCAGCATTTAGTGCATTCAAGTAGAAATTTTACTATCAACTTTATTTTAGCACTCAGTCTTTATTTTAAAAATAAATACTGAGTGCTAAAATGAATACTAAGTGTCAAAATAAATACTAAAGGCTAAAATAAATACTAAGTGTTAAAATAAATACTAAGGGCTAAAATAAATACTGAGGGCTAAAATAAATACTAAATGTTAAAATAAATACTAAGTGCTAAAATAAATACTAAGGGCTAAAATAAATACTAAGGGTTAAAATAAATACTAAGTGCTAAAATAAATACTATAAAATAAATACTAAGGGCTAAAATTAATACCAAATGCTAAAATAAAGTGAAAAGGGTTGAAAATAATGGAAAGTATAATTTTTTCTTACCAGTATCAAGAGGACTGGCGTACATTGGAACGATTGTAACGAACAAGGTCGCGATGATGTAGACAATAGGAAATGCTAAATTCACCTTGATCGGCCTTGGCAAATTAGGTTGAGCCCATCTTAACCAGGGTACACAAAGAACCGATACGCCTATGCTAAGCTGCAAAACAGAAAGCGAAAAATAAAGGGTCCATTACGATAAGTGGATCCGTCAATTATATAATTACTATTCATCCGGTTCTTTCTAAATTCTTTCCAGGTACAATCTACAGTCATTTCTACTTTTAATTAGCACATCAACTTTAAATTTTGCGAACAAAATGTCATATTTAATTATTTTTATACAAACTAAAAAAATCAATGAAATTAAAAATCAGAGAAATGCAAATTAATAAATATCAAGTGCTAAAATAAAATAAAGTAAGGGTTAAAAGTTGTGGAAAATGACAAATCATAAGTTAATGAAGAGCTTTTCCTCTATATTATATATCCTTTAGTTATAAATGTTAAGAACTTTTTGTCTTTAAGCTCATAAATACATTTTTACAAACTTTATTTTAGAAAAGAATTTTTTAGTATTGGTCGACTGAATCAAAATTTGTAATATTTATTACATACAGTATTAAAAATTACAGAACAAAAATGCAACATTTTAGAGTTGAGAGTATTTTATGAATTTAAAAAGACTTAGAACTAATTTGAGACTTATTAGGAGTTTAAATTTGTTACGAGTTTTAATTAAATCGTAGGAAGGCTGGGATTTGTTACAAATTGGGAAGTATAATAAATCTCAATTGACAAATCATAAGTTAATAAAGAGCTTTCAAACTCAATTTTGAGTTTGAAGAGAATTAAACTTAAAAATCAAATGCTATATAAAAAAAGAATTTCATTACTTTTATTAAATTGCAAATAATTTATAATAATTGGGGAGTATAATAAATCTCAATTAATACAAAATTGAGTTTGAAGAGAATTAAACTTAAAAAACAAATGCTATATAAAGAGAGAATTTCATTACTTTTCTTAAATTGCAAATTTTTAATTTTTTAATTGCAAATTTGTAATCTTCTAGTGCACAATGTTTATTTAGCAAAAGCGAGCAAGAAAACATATTTTGTTTTTTATTTTCTGTTCTGAATTTAAAGAATAATCAGAATTAAATGTACGACTATATCACAGGATTACTATGAAACTATCAAACATTTAGTTTAAAATATACAAATTAAGAATAGACAATGAAGAACAATTTTTTTCTAAATCGTTTTTACCATAAACGTTACGCACTAGATTATCACAACAAATTGCAAAATATTAAAATTTTTTACTGCAGAAAGATAAAACAGTATAAACAATAATAAATTTTATATTTTAAAAAAATCACAGTAATTTAATACAGTAAATTATAAATTACAAAATATATTTTGTAAAAAATGAAAGTTTTTAATAAAAATATTTTAGTTATTTGTAGACCTTTTCTTTTAAAAATAATTAAATATTTGTTGTGGCCTTGTGAATGAAAACAAAGCTGCTTTCTGAGTCATGAATTTTTACTCAATTTAATTGTTTTTAATAAATTTGGAAAAAATAAAAGTTTGAAAATGAAGGAAAATTTGGAAATAAAGGAAAAACTGAAAGTTTGGAAATTTAGTAAAACTAAGAGTTTGGTAATCAATTTGAAAAAAATTAAAGTTTAGAAATCGATTTCTAAAAAAAAATGTTTGAAATATGGGAAAAAGAGAAAAATTGAAAATAAAGTTTTGAAAGAAGAAAAATTTGATACAGATGATTTTTTACTATCGTTTCTGCGATCGCTTTTGCATGCATTTAAATTTGTCTGAAAAATGACAATTAAGTATAAAAATAAATTCAAAAAAAGATTGTCCATACAAAAATTGATCTTTTGTCTTTTTTTCAATAAATGAAAGAAGGCAAATTCGGACAGAAAAAAAGTTTGTAATCAATTAAGGTTTATAATTAAATTGAGTTAATGATAATAAATTGAAATTGAGAACAAATTTCAATTTGCAATAAATTAAACTTGAAAACAAATTTTAATTGGCAATAAATTGGAATGGAAACCGAATTTAAATTTGCAATAAATTGAAATTGAAACTGAATTTGAATTTGCAATAAATTGAAATTGAAAACAAATTCGAATTGGCAATAAATTGGAATTGAAACCGAATTTCAATTTGCAATAAATTGAAATTGAAAACAAAATTGAATTTGCAATTAATTCAAATTAAAACCGAATTTCAATTTGCAATAAATTGAAATTGAAAACAAATTTTAATTGGCAATAAATTGGAATTGAAACCGAATTTGAATTCGCAATAAATTGAAATTGAAACTGAATTTGAATTTGCAATAAATTGAAATTGAAAACAAATTTTAATTGGCAATAAATTGGAATTGAAACCGAATTTGAATTTGCAATAAATTGAAATTGATAACAAATTTGAATTGTCAATAAATTGGAATTGAAACCGAATTTCAATTTGCAATAAATTGAAATTGAAAACAAAATTGAATTTGCAATAAATTCAAATTAAAACCGAATTTCAATTTGCAATAAATTGAAATTGAAAACAAATTCCAATTTTCAATAAATTGAAATTATAACAAATTTCAATTTGCAATAGATTGAAATTGAAACGGAATTTCAATTTTGCAATAAATATGAAAAAAATGGATTAAGTGAAGGGAAGTAAATTCTGTAAAAAAGGCAAACGAGAACAGACATAGAGATGTCTTGTTAAAATAATTGCACAACGGTGCCGGCAGTGCTCGATTTACTCATTTATCAAAAGTGTCGCAATTCAACATTAGTTTATAACAATTGTCTACACACGCGTTATACTACAACTATCTTTCTTTTTCCAAGAAAATGAAATTTCCTAAAATATAATTTTCATTTCACTATATTTTTTTATCCCATTAAATGAACATTTGAAATAAGTACTAAAAAATTGCAAATTCATAGACATAAAATATTTACCCAAGTGGCGAATCCAACGTAATTGATCAAACTATTGATGTCTGGGAAAAATAGATACAACATTGACAATAAAGCCTGAAAGAAATTAAATTAGTATTAGTTACATCAACAATTTTTCGCTATAATTGTTATTTGTTGTTGTTATTTACTATTATATATTATCATTTATTAATTCATTGTTTAGACAAAAAATGTTTTTTAGATTAAAGAAACATTATAATTTTTTTCATCCAAATATACTCATTTTTAAATTTAGAAAAAATTAGTTTTTACCATGCAAAGAACAGCTGGTGCAGGCGTCAATCTAGAAGTTTGAATCATTGTCAAAATTTCCGGCATTTGTCCTTCGCATGCTCCAGCGTAGAAAAGTCGTGATGAGGTAAGTAAAATACCGTTTACGGCACCGAAACATGAGAGTGCAACGAAAACTGGGATTGACCAGGCAAACATGCCGAACAATTGATTAGCGAAGGTCTAAAATTCAGAAAACACTTTTTATTAAAAACCAAGATTTTTAAAAGCAAATTTTCGAAAAACGAAAAAGAATCGTGATAAAAAAAAGACTACTTTTCTATGATTTTAGTACACTATTCACAATAAAATTAATAAAAAACGAGTAATCTACTTTTCATTAAAATTTAAAATTTAAAAAAGTCGATTTTCTTTTCATGCTTAAACAAATTAATAAACTTGTTACGTTAATTTAAGTTAATTTTAACTTTAGTTAAACTTGTAATTAATAACTAAAAGATCAATTGAAATCATACTGTTATAATAATGTTTATAATTACATGACAATTTTTTTCGATGAAAATTAATTATGCAAATGATTAAAAAAATGTTTTTCTATTTAAGCCATATTTACCACAGCGACAGCTTCACTTCCTAAAACTTCCTGTGGACTTAGGGTAGTATAGAAAGCAACATTAGTGAAAACGTAGACGATTGTTACTAACGTGCAAGATAATCCAATCGCCAGTGGCAAATTTCTGAAACAGAAAATAATCATTTTATTATTATAGTAAATTTAAAATTAAAATTTTTCTTTAAAAAAAACTATACCGTCGACCGGGGCTATATTACCCACCCAGGGGCTATTGTTCCCACGGCTACTTTTTAATAAATAAAATTTTTATATTAAAGTGATGGAAGTTCT
>WNHD01008499.1:3058-22323 GCA_011057455.1 Ganaspis sp. Gsp50
GATTGTATGTAAAATTACCATGTATCTAGCGCTGCTAGCTAGCGCCACGAAATTTTTCTACACGGGTTAATTTAAGACGTTTTTGCTCAAAATAAGACACTTTTGTCCCACTTTTAAGACACTATTTTTTGCAGTGTAGATATAGCTTTTTGTATATTTACTAGTTATATAATACATATATAATATATAATCTACTAGTTATATAATAATATTATTTATATTCATTTATTATATTCAAGTCTGTTTTGATTTTATAAAAGCATGTAAATTTTTCTGCCCTATAACAATTTTACGTTGTGACAAAGTTTTCTAGTTTTCCTTAAGGTTTAAAAGAATCTTGCGAAAGGTTATGGAGCACAATCCATAAAAACTATGAACTTTAACCCAGAAAGTTATGAACCATAGTCTTCTGAAACTTGCTCAACTTTTACTGAATTAAACATTTTTTTCTTCTAAACTTTTAAAAATTTTCACCCTATTCTATAAACAAGTTGCTGATCACAATTTTCAGATTATTTTTTGTTCATTCATATCGATTCTTTTATAAATTCTTGTTCAAAAGTTTTCTCGAAACTTTAAAAGTTTCCTTAAACAAGTAATAAATTATGTAATCAAACTTTGCCTCGTTTTTGAGCTTCTAAAACACGTTTTCTAAATCTGCGTGAGCGATATAAATATATCCTGCAGTATTTCCAATATCGTTGATATGCACAGAAACATATAATATTCATATCATTTTAATTAACATGTAATTTTAATTAACGTGTAATTTTCATTAACATGTAATTTTAATTAACATGTAATTTTAATTATAATATAATTAACCACTTTCACGTTCAAAGTATACTACACTGAAAAAAATGTCTGGTTAACTTTACCAGAAAGGAATGTTAAATATGCCCTTACTATTTTTTCTGGTTAAAATAACTAGAATATTATATTTGTTGAAATCTTTATACCATTATTAACTAGAATATTAGTTAAGTCAACAAAAATAATAGTTAAGACAACTAGAATTTTAGTTAAGTTAACCAGAATTCTAGTTAATTTAACCAGAAAAAATAGTAAGGGCATATTTAACATTCCTTTCTGATAGACGCTTTAAATGGCAACAATTAAACAATAATTGAAACAAATGTCAATTATTACAACAATTATTATGAAAGACATTTTGTTTTAAAGTATCAATACTTGTTTGAAAATTCGATAATAATAATTTGATAATTTGTCATTTTTTCAAAGTGAGACGATTCGTAGTTTGAACTAAAAAATGCATACTGGCACTTTTCAATTGTTTCATTAAGAAAATTAGAATTTAAAAGTGACAATATTAAAATTCAGACCTTTACTTTCAATTTTAATGTAGTTTTTATTAAATTCTAAGTTTCTTCACGAAACAATTGAAAAGCGATCTCGAAAGTGACTGTATTTATTTTTTAGTTCAAACTACGAATAGTCTCACTTTAAAAACTCATTATCAAACTTTCAACTAAAATGTCTTTCTGTGTAACAAACAAATAACTATAATTCTGACTAAATATGCCCTTTTTACTTTTTCTTGTTAAATTAATTAGAATTTTAGTAAATCTAGCCAGAATTTTTGTTCAGTTAACACGAATTTTGGTTAAAGAGACTAGAAAATCTGATTACTTTAACTAGAAACAGTACACAGGAAAAACAAAATGTTAGATTTCAAGAAGAACTTGAAATTTTAATGATGGTCAAGTGCGCAACGTTTATAACAAAAGCGATAAAAAAAAAATTTTTTTAGGGTTGTTTTTGAGTTTAGAAGTATTTAGTATGTATTTTCAGTCTTTTCCAACAAAAAAATGAAAAAAAAATTATCTTTTTTTTGATCGTTTTTGTTATAAATGTTGCGCACTTGACCATCATAAATTTTACAGGTATATGCCTTTAGAATTCCAATTTATCTTGGAATTTAACAGATAATGCATTGAAAAAAAACAGTTTGTTTTTTCTGTGTATAGTAACGTCGCATTTAACCAAAATTCTAGTTATTTTAAGCAGACATTTTTTTAATGTAATTCTTGAAAATAATCCATTATTTATTGATGATAAAAAGTAGTTTAAAAGTATTATGTTGTAAATAAAAAATAGTAAGCAGTATTGTTATAACAATACTGTATATTTTAGATTTGCCTTAAAAGCACAAAGTAACGAATGAAAAAGAAAAACTTAGACAAAATCCGTTTCTAAGTGCAATCTTCTAAAAGCATCAAATCCAGAGAATCCAGAGAATCTTGCAACTTGTCAGGAGAAACTCGAAACATTACAGTTTAAAACGACCTTGCTGAAAATCAATCTCGCGAATGAATGGATTATCCTACTAATTGATTTCTACTCTGATGAATGTATTGCCTCGAAAATGGAAGCAACAAAAATATTGCTCAGTCCCAAGTTCCAGTTGGACGCAAATCCAATAAATACATACATAGAGTATACATGAATCTCGACTGGGCAGTAAATAGGGTGGAATTCGTTTCGCACTATCCTGGTCAATAAATTCGAAAATTAGTCTGCGGAAGGATCTAAAAAAATAGGAGAGCAGGAAAAGGGTGGACTGATGACCGCATCAGACATTATTGGCGTGAATCGTGTGAAATTATGCAATTGTGACTCCCTTATTCCGCTCGTAGGAAGCTATATGTATAGTACACACGTGGAAAGAGACCATAGCAAAGGGGATGAAAAGGGGTTGCCCGTTATTCTGGGCTCGTGCGTTGCCATGACAACGTTACCTCCGTTAAATGACCTTGAAAAGGGGGTGAGAACGAAAGAAAGAGAAAGGTGAGACTAGATTAGTCGTCAGCACTAGGATACTCAAGTTGCTGGATAAAAGAGGGTGGATGGGGTGGCACACCCCATAGAACTATTGCCGTACCCTTGGGACGTGGGACACAAGACTATATCCTTTTTTTAGCTTATCCAAACCAATTATTACTCACAAAATAATCAAACTCTCAGGGTGCTTCTTTTCTTTTCCAAAAACTCTTCATTATGCGTGCGATTTTATATTTCTCCCTGTATCAGAGTTCCTCTAAATTATCTAAATCCTTTAGTGGAAAACAGAGCATGTTCTTTTTGGTGTGAAAACGCAACCACTTTATTCCAAAGTGAGAAATTCACTAAAAGTGAGATCACAGTCTCTAAATCTAAAGTAGTCAAAGTGGTCCATTAATCCGAACTATAGTGGAAATTTGTCATCATTTTTCGTAACAATAAATCATTCATAGCAAAAAAATTTTAAACTAAAAAATAAGAGGAAAACTATATTCCTGAAAGGGCTTATAAGCCCTAGGAACTTTATACTTTAATAAATAAATAAATAAATAAATAAATATTCAAAATTGGTGAAAATTTCTAATCTCTAAGTGCTGAAACTAATTATTTACTAATTCGAAAGCGAAAATTCGTTTATGGAATGAAATAGTAAATGTGACGCGTTCTGAAGAAAAAGGGACCTTAGAAGGAGAAAATTGTAGGTTATGTTGGATGTTAGCTGAAATGTGATTAAAGCTTCCTTTTTAATAATTTGCTGTCAAAAACAATTTCTTTTCACGGTGTATGTATACTAAAAGTTAGAGAGAAACTCATTTTGGCTGTAAAATAATTAAAAAGCGATCTTTTAAACTATCATCAAACATAACCTATGATCGCTTGCATCTAAGGTCCCTTTCTTCGGAACGCGTCACAAATATTTACTATTTTTTTAGTGCAAAACTTTTAATAAGAATAAAAATTTGTAGTAGAAAATTACTAATTTAATTAGTCAATTACTACTAATTGAAATGTGTAAAATTTTACTGTTTCAGTTGGTAGTTACTTATTAGTTAAATTAGTAATTTTCTACTAGAAATTTTTATTTTTGTTAGTAGTTTTGCACTAAAAAATAGTAAATATTTAGAACGCGCTTCGAAGAAAGAGATCTTAGGTGGAAACGATCAAAGGTGCAAACGATCAAAGGTCATGTTTGATGATAGTTTAAACTCGATAAAAGATCGCTTTCTAATTATTTTACAGCCAAAATGAGTTTTTCTTGAACTTTCAGTTATACACTGTGAAGAAAAATTGTTTCTGACAGCAAATTATTGAAAAGGAAGCTTTAATCACGTTTGAGCTAACATCCAACATAACCTACAATTTTCTCCTTCTAAGGTCCCTTTTTCTTTAGAGCGCGTCACATTTACTATTTCATTCCGTAAACGACTTTTCGCTCTTGAATTATCAAATAATTACTAATTCAGATTTAGAGAGTACTGATTCAAATTAGTGAACTTTTCAATTCAAATTTAAAAAATAATTTATTGCTATTTTATTTATGTCGTTTATTTTGTTTGTTTTATTTGTTTTGTTTGTTTTGTTTTGTTTGTTTTGTTTGTTTTGTTTGTTTTGTTTGTTTTGTTTGTTTTGTTTGTTTTGTTTGTTTTGTTTGTTTTGTTTGTTTTGTTTTTTGTTTGTTTTTATTTTGTTTATTTTTATTTTCTTTGTTTTTATTTTGTTTATTTTCTGCAGAGAAACACATTTTATTTTGGCTTTAGTTATATTGCATTAATTAAATGTTTATAAACATGAATTCAATAAATCAAAAAATCGTTCTTTTCTAGAAAGGTAGAATTCAAACAAAAGTTGGACAATATGAGAATTGGCATGAGAAGTAAATACACGATGTTTGAAATATGGAAAAAGATTTAAATATATAATTGGTACGTGCTCAGGAATAGATTTTCAATAATTTATGGGACAATTTGCATGCCTGAAACCGTGGCATATTTCACATAACAAATTTATTGACGGAAAATTGAAAACATAATGAACGGTTTTTAAATGAAATCTGTCTTAAATTTTTAATGACTCATTAAGTTCCTCTGGGTTTTAACACTCTTGTTAAGGAAACTTCGATATTTCGAGTAAATTTTTTTTATTTATAAAGATTAAAAATACACAAACTGAAAAAACTGGATCTCATTTTTCCTGATATGTGGAAAAAGATTTCAACAATTCAACATGTCCGATATATTGTCAATTAAAAATTAAAGCAACTGTTAATTTAACATTCGGTTAAATGTTCAAAGTTTACATACATTTGTAAGTACAATGATACTAATCTAGTTTTTACAGTCATTCGGACGTTAAAATAATTGTAAATATAAAAATAATATACACAAAAATAAAATATATAAAATAGGACAGAGCCTAAATAAAAATGAATATACATTTTTATTTATATGCTCTATATTTTATTTATATGTATATACATTTTTATTTATGCTCTATATTTTATTTATGTGTATATACATTTTTATTTATGCTCTATATTTTATTTATGTGTATATACATTTTTATTTATGCTCTATATTTTATTTATGTGTACACAGAAAAAACTTGAACTCACTTTTGGTGCAGCTCAAGTTGAGTAATGATAAACGACATAGAAAGTAGCGCCATCTACGCGACTCATTTTTGGTGCGTGTATATACATTTTTATTTATGCTCTATATTTTATTTATGTGTATATACATTTTTATATTTTATGCTCCATCCTTTTTATTATAATAAAACATGAAAATTTATATTAAATAAAATAAAATAAAACAAAATGAATATATATAAAAGTAAATAAAAAGAATGTACAAAATATTCCGATTTCCTTCCAATTTTACAATAGGAGTGTACTTTTTATTGCACTAAAATTTTATAGCCACATACCAAAAGAGAAACAGTGGTCAGTTTTTTCTGTGACAAAAAAAAGATATAAAAATGAATAGAAAAAATACACGAATGAGTAAAAAGAAATTCGACTTCAAATATCAAAAATTTAATTAAATTATAAAACAAATACCAATGGTACATATTTGTCATTAATGTTTGCTATTTCATTAAATTTTTCACAAAAATTGAAAAAGGCTCGTCAAGTTATGAATAAATAAAGTGCAGATTTTCAATTATATATCGAGGTACCAAGAGTGTGCAAATTTTCAATTACAAAGAAACTTGTATTAATTTTCTCTCTTGCGTTTTTCACACTTTTCAAGTTAAACCTGGCTTTTCTCTTTCCCAAAGGAACTTCCGTCGATAAATTCTACAGAAATAAGCAAACCAAATATATATATAACCAATCGCTCAAAGCAAATATAGCATTCCTTAGGTCGAATAAATCACCTCGCAGGAAATAAATTTCGTTTTTGAAAAGAAATAACCTAATCTTGGAAATTCAAATGAGAATAATTTTCATATATGTAGTGAAGCACGCTAGAGAAACATTTGAATCAACAATAACAGTTTATATTAATCAACAAAAATATTATCTTGTTTGTTAAATCGCATACTCAAAAGAACAAATGTCAGTTTGTAAATTTCACATAACTCGATATGGCTCGTTTCTAGGAATACAATTAAACTAATCAGCAAATAAAATCAGTTTCTTAAAATTTGTTTTCAAAATCAGTTTTTATTTGCTTATAATACTTTCCTTTTAACTTACTTATCATTTTTATTAACTCTTTTTATGGTTGTTATCAACTTTTTTATTAATTTTTTAATTAATTTTTTATTAATTTTTTAATTAATTTTTAATTAATTTTTTAATTAATTTTTTATTAATTTTTTATTAATTTTTTATTACCAATTTTTTTCTCAATTTTCTTATTAATTTTTTTATTAACCTTTTTATTCACTTTTTATTAATTTTTTATTAATTTTTTATTAACCTTTTTATTCATTTTTTACTAATTTTTGTATTAATCTTTTAAATTATTTTTTGTTTTTACATTACAGTTTTATATTCTTTCTTTATTCTACACCAATTTCTTTTTAATTTGTTAATTTTCTTAAAATAGTTACACACGTTTATTACCTCTTTTTGATGACTCGATTCTTGATTTACAATGTCACTTACAAATATTTACAAACAATGGAATAAAAATTTAATATGTGTAATTAATTTAAATTTTACTTAAAAATATTAAAATTTTAATATTCTCTTTAACATATGTATCTAAATAAAAATTATTTACTCAAGTCAACAATATTAAACAATATTTTTTGCTATTTAAACGAAACATTGATGAAATAAATTAATTCATTTTCTGTTATGTTCCTACAATGCAATACCATTGATGTCGAGAGATATCATTTTAATAATAAAAGTGACGTTTTTAGAGCAAATCTGGGAAGTCCTGGTTTCAAGATGATTGACGTTAATAGATAAATTCACACGACCATCTATTTTTATCTTAACTTGTTTAATTTGATATCTATTCCAACGAACTTTTATTTCCACACTGTTTTAAAATACCTGAAAATTTATCATTTATGAAAACTAAAATTCTGTTAAATTTAAATGAAAATTACACTTCATAAATACAACTATAAATTAATATAAACACAAAATAATTGTATTGACGTAAATTCAAATTTCATTCATGAACATTTAATCCAATGCAATATTAACTTAAATTAAATCTTTAATGAAGAAGCCCTAGGGACATTTTTTTTCATTAAATTAAATTAAATAAATTAAATATAATAAATAGAAGAATAAATAACAATTGACGCGTTTTTTCACTTCCACTTTTCAAAAAATCAGAATCACGTGGTTGTTAAACGTTCTCATTTTTATAATTAAAAAAACTTGTTGAATAAAAGCAAACTTGTCAAAAGATGCAAAGAACAAATTGCTAGAAAACTTATGTCAAATAAGAACAAACTTATTAGAAGACTTGTAAAATAAAAAACAAACTTAATCAAAATTCTTTTTGTTAAAAACAAACTTCAATGGAAAAAAACTTCCTGATTAAAAGCAAAATAGTTTTTTGACAAAAAATTGTATTTGGGTGATAATAATAACAATAATAGTAATAATAATAATAATAATAATAATAATAAAAATAATAATAATAATAATAATAATAATAATAACAATTTGCAGTAATTTGTTCATGTGTTGCAGTTTGTAACTTTTAGTTTTAATTAAAGGGATTATTCTCGTGTTTAAATAAATAAATAATAATAATAATATAATAATAATAATAATAATAATCATAATAATAATAATAATAATAATAATATTGATTTGTAATTTTGCTTTCTCATGTGAAAAAGTTTACTTTGAATAAGGATCCATTTTATCTTTAGCTAGACTAACTCGATTTCAATGGTCCAATTATTGTGAGATATAGAAAGATTTAAATACCAAAACAGGTAAAAAATAAGGTAAAGAAGCCAAGAGCAAAAAAATTTACCAGAATCGACAACCTGTTGAAACACACCTGGTATAATAATACACATCGAAAATGAGAAGAACGTACTTTTTTCTCCTGCGGAGTAAACATCAGACTCTGATCTTTCTTTTAATTAAATTTTCATTTCGCTCAATCGATCAAGCGCTAAATAAAATATAAAGTAAAAATAGAATGTGAATTAAAAAAAATGCTTTCATCGTTGTGTCTTATCAAGAAAATGATTTTTATCTACTTTTTAATCAATATTCAATATGAAGGGCTCTGAAGCGGAGTTAATTATGGAAAATAGAGAACTATGTGAGAGTAATCTACAATTTAATTGATGTAGCAAAGTGTGAACGAATTGAACAGCTTCACGATGTCGTTTTAAATGAATGGTACAAGCTTACAATTTGGCAAAGAGCCAATGAGAATTTTCGAAACACCGGAAATTCCGGACAAAAACCAATGAAAAGGGCTATATAACAATTTTTTAAAGTCAAGCTACATTAAACATTCAAAAGTCAAAAATAAGCTCAAGTAAAACTTGAATTTTATTCTACCAGGAAGTATAAAAATTTACTGTTGTACTCGTAAAACAATTTATTGTTATATTGACACTTGTATACAAGTTTAACAGAATTTTCTTCATTATTGAGTACTTTTTATTTATTTATTAATACACGTTGAAAAAAAGAAGTAATTTTTGTTTCAGCCCATTTTTTACTCGAACCGTTTATATACTTAAGTAGTGTCAATTTGCGGACTGATTTTCAGTTCAAAAAATAACTTAGTCTTGTTTTAAGCCACAAAATTAACTGATTCACAGTTTTTTTGAAAGTATCAATTTGATCCTCACGGAACACTGTGAAAAAGTACCAAATTGATCACAAAAAGAATCAAATTGATCACAAAGAGTATCAAATTGATCACAAAATTTTCATCAATTTGATATTTTTGATATCAATTTGTTACTTTTAAGTAAACTGTGATTGTGTAAACGGTTTAAGACTTTCTTTTTTCTGTGCAGTAAATGGGCTAAAATTGTTCTAAGTGTAGAAACAGTTTCTTTTCTGTATTTTTGTACTTTAGTGTAAAAAGTGTTGAAACTTTATATTTGGATTAAACAAATATTTTTTCATTCCTTACGTGACTGAAGAACTGATTGTTCATTGAACAAGTTAATTCATAAATTGATAACACCGAAAAGAAAAGAAAAATATAAATTATGCTTGATAAGAGAGTAAATTTTCAGCCTATCAGCCTTCTTTTCAAACAAAGAATTTTACGTAATTTATATCAACGTTTACAATCTTTGTTTAATACGCTTTTTGTCTTTCATTTTTAAAACTACAAAAATTTTGATTCCTCGTTAAATTTTTGTTTCTACAATTATCACATTTCTGGTCACATTTTTGGTCACTTTTTTATACACATTTTTTATTCACATTTTTTATACATATTTTTTATACACATTTATTTATACACATTTTTATACACTTTTTTATACATATTATACACATTTTTATACACATTTTTTATACACATTTTTATACACATTTTTATATATAAATTGCTTCCTCAAGAGGATACAAAATAAGGATACAAAACAATATGAAATATATGTTTTTATATATTTTGTTCTGTTATAGTCAAAATTATAAATTGATTAACATTCGGTATACAAATATTTTGTACGAAAGCAATGGAAGATTAACTTTTTAACAACGGCAACAGGTGACAATAATTTTTTATGATTCTTTGTCTTATAATAGTTTATCTCTGGAGAAAAATAACAAACTTTGAGAAAAAAGTTGTGCAAACAAGAACAACGAATTGCATTCGGTTTCCTAGATTGCAAAGAGGAAGAAAATTAATTCCTTACTTCGAATTGCAAATAAGTTGAATGACTGGGATTCTGGTTCTTCATAGAAAGTCTCCTTTTCTTCGATGCACTTTTAAAGAGCTTATTTAAAAAAAATAAAAAAAGAAATCAATGCAGAATCCCATCCAATCATACTTTCAAGAATTTGTAGAATTTTCAATCAGTTCTTTTATTCTGGCATTAGTGCGACTTTTTTCAATTATTTATTCCATTATTTACGTATTCATTTAATCCAAATATTTACAAATTTTTTAATTCGACATATTTACACCTCTCTTTATTCCACATATTTTTACACCTTTTTTTAATCCACATATTTTCACATTCGTTATTCTGTACACATTCAATTCTATTAATTTATTAAACTCTATTGACACATGCATTTATCAAATTTATTAACTCTATTGACACATTTATCAAATTTATTTGCATATACATATTTAATTACAATATGTTTGCAAATGTGTTTATTAACATACTTATTCCATGGAATAAGTATCATAACTATTTGTAAATATTATTTACAAATAGTTATGATTTTTTATTCAATTAAATCTGAATGATCGGAAATCATTGGCGGGTTTTTATTTTTTAAACATTAAAAAGTAAATAAAAAATACCGACTACTTTCTGCTTATTTTTACTTTTTTAAATTTTGGTTTCCATCTTTCATCAGATTTGTGTTGTTCTAACAATAAATACCACACTGAGCGTCAAACAAGGAGGAAAGAATTTGAATTAGAAAAGATTCTAATTATAAACTTAATTGTGTTTTCAATGAGAATTCAACATTTACACAAAATGTTGAGTTTATTTAAATCTTTTGATATTTTTCACTTAGCTTTGAAAGTGTTTATAATAATGGAAAACGGTTATTTGAAAAACAGTCTCATAAAGCCACTTTAATTACGAAAATAAATAAAAGCATCTTCGACATCTTGGAAGATCCAGATATAACTCGGATACGAATTTATAGTAGATTCTCATCCAAGATGAAATCAAGAAAACGAAAACTGTTTCGTGCTCCGTACTGCATATTTACAGCACACTTATTACAAGAAAGTTTAATTCAAATATTTTGACGACACGAAGTTAGGTAGTTCCTAATTAGAAAGGCAAATAAAACAAAACATACATTTTTTTAATTATGAAATTATAAAAACACTGTTTTAAAGAAGATGTACATTCAGAAAAAAGATATATTTATCTCAGAGCGTAATAACGTTTTATTTGTTTCAAATAAATTATTCATTAAGATACAGAAGAATTTATCACTCGGTAAAAAATATTTGTTGATGTAAAGAATTTATTATTTATTTAAATTTAAATTATTTTTAAATTTAAATTATTATTTAATTATTATTTATATTTATATTTATTTATATTATTTATATTTAAATTACTTATTTAAATTATTTATTTGAAACATAAATTACTTATTTGAAACAAATAAATAAGTTCTTAAGCTCCGAGATAAATATATCATTATTTGTTTCAAATAAATTATATTTAATTCAAATAAAAAGTTTCTCTCTGTATATAAATTTAAAGAAAACAAACAAATCCAAACGGAAATGAAAATTTTGTATTATTTATATTTTTATCACCTAGGTGAAATAAAACCTAGGTGAAGAATAAAATGTAAAAAAGCTTTTTTACATTTTATTCTTATATACAATGAAATATAGAATAAAACTGAAACTAAATTTCTCATTATAAATCAACCTAAAAAACACGATTTGTTGAAAACTGTGCAAACCAACACTATTGTTTGAATTTTCGCTATCAATTAAAAAGCAAAGTTTGTATTAAATTAAAAAAAAATTTATTCCGGAATGAAAAACTAAACCGAATGAAGCGCAAATTTCATAAAATTTGAATTATAGCTTTTACGCGAAATAGGAAGTAAAATAAATATTTATTTTTAATTATATTTTAGTACGTTTGAACGTTTAAATTCTAAAAGTTTTCTTTTTCACATACAGCACATTCAATTCACATTTCAATGAACACATAAAACAAACAAACAAACAATAATTTACGTATGAAAACATTGGAACAGAAAATAAAATTATTGACCGCAGATGGTCGACATTTTTTGTCCCCAAACTAAAAGGTTCCAGTTTTTATTCATAAAACCAGAGTTCTAAACTTTTAACGAAATTTTCGTTCGTTGCTTTTTACGATAACAGAAATTCAATTTTGGTTTTTTTTTTATATATCTAACATTTTTGTCGCAGCGAAATTAATTTATTGCTTAATTTTTTCAGTGCAAAAGACTAAAGTTTTTTTTATTTTTGAATATATTTTTAATGCTTCAAAATTATTATTTTTACTTGGTAAAAAATGTATAAAACAATTTCAGAAATTTAAATAATTACAAGAAAGTTTGAACTGTAAATAAAAGTTTGTCGCCTGTAGACTGAAGGCATCAATTTTCATTATCATTAATCAAGACCGGGTTGTTACAATGTTTCTCTACGGATAAACAGAATCCTATCACTGAAATACGAAACGTGTAGGTAAGTGAAAATTTAATTACATCCCAATTTAACGAACTGAAGGAAAGCTGATTTCAAAAATCGATCACTGAGGGTGAAAGAGCCGTGTATAGAAACTTATTCAAGATCCAATGAATTTCCTGTTTAAATTGACTTTTGTTTTTTATTTCAATTTCTTTAATATATTTATTAATCAAAGTAATATTAATAATAATAATAATCTTAATTTATTGTGTAAATTATTTATCGACTGTAAAATTTACTTTCTACTTTCTATTTTTAATTAAAAGAAAACTTTAATACAATGATCAATTAAAGAAAACAATTACTAAAACTTGCTATCTTTAATAATTAATAATTATATTAAACTGTGTATTATTTTCACTCTAAGGATAATAATACTCTAAGAATAATAATACTCTAAGAATACTAATAAACACAATAGTTACTAAATCATTTGCTGTGGTTGTAAACACATTTAGCTAGAATAGCTAAGATTTTTGTGTAGCTACTAACTTTTATGTATAACGTTAATATTTCTATTTTATTTTTTTTTCTATTTTATTTCCTGACTCAAGAGTATCGTTACAAAACTAAAAAAAAAGAAGCATCACGTATCTAAAAACGTGACAAGTCTTATGGTCCTTGAGATAATTAAACACTTTCATTAATTATGTAATGAGGGGCAAGTCTCTAAATTATCACTCTGAAAATTTCATTTTAATGCTCATATTTTCTACTATACATTATTTTATTTTTTTATTATAGATAAAATAAATAATAATAAAAATTATTTTTTGATCATTATTTTTTTATTATATTACACTACAAAAACATGGTGTCTTATTTTGAGCAAAAACATCTTAAATTAAGACATATTTGGTGACTAAGACACAAAAAATGTCTTAATTTAAGACGTTTATTCAACTTCGTTAAAAATCTATGATTTTCTAAAGTTATACGATTTTTATAAATTTTTATTTTTGCTTCCTCATGAAGAAAGCTTCGGTGAAAAAATTATATTCTAGTTGTTAGGATATATTCTTGGCGCGTATTTAAGGATATTTTCAATGCAATTTATTCTTAAATTTAGGATAAAATATACTTAAAATATAAGGATATATTCTTTTATTGAGAATATTTTCATTGAGAATACATTCTTAAATTAGGAATACATTCTGACTTTAAGAATATTTTATACTAAATTTAAGAATAAATTGCATTGAAAATATTCTTAAATACGCACCAAGAATAAGTCCTTAAAATTAGAATAAAATTTTTTCAGTGATCAATCAAAGAATTTGCGACAAGTTTCACTAGTATAGATCGTAAGTAAAAACTTTATTTTGCCTATAAACTGTTCAATGTTTCATATTTTTTGCGCCTTGCAAAATGTTAAAGTGAAAGTTTCAAAACTTGATATTTTGTCATTTCAATATTTAATTTTTTTTTTTTTGAAGGAGAAAAAGAAAGCATAAAAGTTAGTATATCTACATAATAGAAAACTACTTTATGGAAAAAGTTTTCCCCTTATGTGGAGAGGATCGATGATTATAAATATGTCAAAATTTATCGCTTAAATCCCGATTAGAATTTTAAGTATAAATTATGTACAACTTTTACCCCAGTCTAGTTCTTTGATAAAAATAAAGAAATGTCGTAACACCGGAACAAAATGCGTGAGATTAATATCTTGAATTTGTAATAAATCTAAAGATTTTTGAACTTGATTCCGTATGTACTGAATTCATTCGAATGATACATTTTTATTCATAAATAAAAAATGTATTATTTTTTTTTATTTAAAAGATACATTTTTTATATTTATATATGCACACTTTTCTTGAAGGTATCAACTTGATACCAAAAAGTATCAAATTGATCACAAAAAGTATCAAATTGATCACAAAAAGTATCAAATTGATCACAAAGAGTATCAAATTGACCACAAAATATTCATCAATTTGATATTTTTGATATCAATTTGATACTTTTAAGTATAAACTGAATATAGTGTATTTACATTGTGTTGTGTGCACAGGAAAAACAATATGTTAAATTTCAAGATGAACTTGAATTTTTACTAACATATGCCTGTAGAATTCCAATTTATCTTGAAATTTAACAGATGATGTATTGAAAAAGAACATTTTGTTTCTTCTGTGTGTGGGTGTACTGTATGTAACTCGTTTGCAAGTACTTCGTTTATTTGTAAGTACATACACGTACATTTTTGTACACATGTTGTTCTAAAAAACATGTCTATTGTTCTAAAAATTTTGATTAATTTTACAATAATAATTGTATATAATTGTAAATTTATATAATTGTAAATAATTGTAAATTTGATTAAATTTACATAAAAATGTACATTTATACATTTTATACACGTTTATATACTTTTTGTGTATGCAAATGTTTGTTAATACGTGTACACTTATTTATAGGTAAAAAGGGTATATACATATGCTTATTTACATGCGTTCAGGTATTATGTACTTGTTTAGATGCACACACCTATTTACATGTGTGTGAAGCACTTTATCTTTAAAGAAATATTGCTCCTAAGATTAGTGGAAACTTTTGAGCTGAAGAAAATTTATTAATGTCAAAATGAATCAACTCCTATTTCCACGTGAAAAAACAAATTAATCAATCATCAAAATCATAAACTTTCGTGTTCAAACGATCTCTTCTTTCCAAATCTTTTCTTCAAACTGAAGAAGTTTAAATTAGGATGAATTTGAAAAACAAATTTTATTCATCAATAAAATCTTTCAATATCTCAATATATGGCTTACATTCAGTTTTTTTTTTGGAAGTATCAACTTCATCACAAAAAGTATCAAAAAAAATTGATCACAAAAGTATTAAATTGATCACAAAAGTATCAGATTGATCACAAAAATATCAAATTGATCACAAAAATATCAAATTGATCATAAAAGTATCAAATTCATCACAAAAGTATCAAATTGATCATAAAATCTTCATCAATTTGATATTTTTGATATCAATTTGATACTTTTAAATAAACTGTGTTAAAAGTAAAAGTTTTATTTTTAATTACAAAAATTTCTAATTAAAATTATTAGTTACATTTATACATTTCATGCCAATAACATTTTTAACACATTACAAAAATCTTCGCGGTATTTTTGAAAATGGATAAAAAAGTCCGAGAATTTGTTTCAATTTTTTCTATTTTGAAAAAGTTGTTTTTAAAAACAACTATAGGCTCGAAAACAACGTGAATAAAACAACTTACCATTTCCAGAACATGGTGTTATTATTTTTTTATTCACTGCACTTCACGTTCATAAATTTTTTTGTTCCCAACTAAAGGGTTGGGGAGGGATTGAAAGAGGGCAATAACGTCAGTTTGGAGGTTTAAAATCGCTGGGAAAGCTCGTTGATGATGGTCACTGTCAATAAATAATTGTTTAACCGACTTTTGACGAAAACTTGATAAAACGAAGTGAACACGCGTGAAGCGCGAAACCAACTGCTGAAGCAGACTCTGCGTGAAAACTCGCGGATCCGGTCCCTGCGCAGATCCACCATCTCGGCTCTCAATTGGAGTCTCTGGAGTTGCATTTGGTGCCGGTGTATTCATGATCCTCCGTCAAATATAAGCTGGACTTAGAAATGCATTACGCACACAAAACGTAATCCGCTAAATCTGATAAACTAAAATCTCCTCCAGATTATAAACACGTATTCTTCAGTCGAGAATTAATATTTACCTTTATATTCATCAGCTTCATTTACCTTGAGATAATCTTATTCTTATAAAAGGACATATTTTTCATTCCTTTATATAGAGAAAAATAATAACTGAAGATTTTAATCAAAAATATAATGTAGATTTTAATCAAAAGTATAATTTAGATTTTATTCAAAAACATAATCTACACTGAAAAAGAAAATTATTTGATTCAAATGACGATTTACTTGTCTATTATCAAATAAATATTTATTTGAACCAAGTAATTATTATTGGAATCAAATAAATGACATTTGAATAAATTATTTCTGTATTTGAATCAAATAATGTTTACTGGATTCAAATAATAATTAGTTGGTTCAAATAAATATTTATTTGATAATAGACAAGTAAATGGTTATTTGAATCAAATACATTTTTTTTCAGTGATAGATTTTATTGAAAAAAATAATATAGATTTTATTCAAAAATATAATCTAGATTTTAATCAAAAACATAGTCTATTAAAATCTATAGATTTTAATCAAAAATATAATCTAGATTTTAATCAAAAATATAATCTAGATTTTAATAAAAGTAATTTTATACAATTAATTTTTTAAAGTTTTTTTTTAAATCGGACTGAAGAGTTTGAATTTTTGCTTCCTCATAGGGAAGCATTGTTTTATTCACGTTGAAGTATTTTTCAAATAAACTTCAATTATTTGACATTTCTGTTAATTAAATTTGAAATCATTTCATTTGGACTTTTTAAATCTCTTTCAAAGAAATGCAATTAAAATTTGTAGCTTGCTTTCTGTTGTTTGATATTTAGATACTTTGAAATACGCAAACTATTTTAATTTTGGCAAATTGCAAGTTTTCAATAGATGGTTATTTACACAAAGTGAAGCTTCATTTGATGGAAAAATTGAAGCTAACTTCAGTGGTTCACTGAAAAAAGTGTGGTTAACTTAATCAGAAAAGAATGTTAAATATGCTCTTACAATTTTTTCTCGATAATTTAACTAGAATTTTTGTTAATTTAACCAGAATTTTGAGTAAGTTAACCAGAATTTAGAATAAGTTATAACTAGAAATTTGAATAAGTTGGCTACAATTTTTGTGAAGTTAACCATAATTTTTGTGAAGTTGACTTGGATTTTAGTGAAGTTAACTTGAATTTTTGTGAAGTTAGCTGGAAGTTTTGTGAAGTTAACCAAAATTCTATAGTTAATGTAACCAGGAAACATAGTAATATGGTATATTAACATTTTATTTTCTTCTTAAGTTAACCAGACATTTCAGTGTATATATTTTTCAACTTTTTCATACTCATTTTAAAATTTTTAAGCTTTAAATCCTCGCATTTTTCTTAAAATTAAATATTTATTACTAATTCTTGTAGCAATAATTTTTCCGTGTTTTACCACTGGGTAATTTAAACTAATTTTGAAGAAAGCACTTGGAAGCTCACACGGAGAAAAAAAGTTAGCTATTTCGGTTAATTCTTAGCTATTCTAGCTAAATGAGTTTGTTATTATGTGGATAGCCAATTTTTTAGCTGTAATAGCTAAGAATTAGCTACACAGAGAAAACAAAAAACCATATTTACACAATCAGTTAATTTTGCGGCTTAAAACAAGACTAAGTTATTTTTTGGTCTTTAAATCAGTACAAATTGAAACTTATGTAAACGGTTCCAGCCAAAAATGGACTGAAAACAATACTTCTTTTTTTCAGTGATAAAACAGCCATGTTTTGCTGTTTCAGCTAATTATTAGCTATATAGTAGCTAAAAGTTAGCTATCCATATAACATAGCAAACACATTTTTCTCAATTTACTTTTGTACTGTAAATATAAAAATAGTTAATTACAATTGTTGTTTGTTGCTAATAGTTTGTTACAATTATTGTTTGTTGTTAATAGTTTGTTACAATTGTTGTTTGTTGTTAACAGTTTGTTACAATTGTTATTTGTTGTTAACAGTTTGTTACAATTGTTGTTTGTTGTTAATAGTTTGTTCTTATTGATAATATCTAAAATTGATAATAATTAATAATAATTTTTATGATCGTAATAATGATAATTTTTATAATCATAATAATGCTAATAATAATAACAGTATAGTAAAAATTAAATATGTATTTATGTTATAATGAAGTTTCTTTGAGCATTGCGTATGGATTATTATTCATTTATAATGTTTGACACAC
Organism: Ganaspis sp. Gsp50; assembly: GCA_011057455.1. NCBI lineage: Eukaryota > Metazoa > Arthropoda > Insecta > Hymenoptera > Figitidae > Ganaspis > Ganaspis sp. Gsp50. Next base: position 21,609 of record WNHD01008499.1, read on the forward strand.
ACCTGTTGTCAATTGATACAATATTAATTTAGCCATTTTGCAACTCTGGAACTCTATATGTGGTTATAAATGGTCACTGAATCCTGTGTAAATCTCAACTGTCACACTTTGCATCTCTCGTGACGAGAATTATAATTAATTCACATTAATGAGCTATAAGTCCACTGGGTATATAGAATAATTATTCTCCTTTAGTTCAAACATTCTCATCTACACGAATTGTGTCGATTTCATTAACATTTCATTTCAACAACGAAATAATTATTTTTTCCAAATTTTCACAATTCTTGGGTTAATTTTGTTCCTTTTTGTATCTCCCTACACTGTAAAAAATTTCAAAATATTACCCTCTTTCAAAGCTGTAAAATTACATTTTTTGCGTAAATTTACAATATTGAAAATAGTGATTTTACAAAGAGAATGTAATTTTACACCTTTGAAAGTAGGTAATATTTTGTAAATTTTTTACAGTGTAGTTCCTAACATTTTCTATTTATTAATATTTCCTGATCTTTTCAATATTTATTAAATAATTGGAGTTTCTACTACACTAAATTTGAATCTGTTATTTTCTATACTAATGGCAAAAGGTCGATTATTATCGACACAGATTACTTAAACCCGTGCAGAAATTGACCTACTAGCGTCAAATTTCCGAAGTGGCCCAGACCAGATGTGCCATTTGTGGCCCAGATCAGAGAAATCTTAGGGCTCT
>WNHD01008504.1:1929-13659 GCA_011057455.1 Ganaspis sp. Gsp50
ATTGTCATAATCCTTTAACTAAAAAGGTACATTTACATTCTATTAACATGAACCTTTCATTATTTTCAACTATTAATGCACACTTTCACGTTATTTCCATTTTTTTACACTTTTAAGAGAATTCACGTATTTCAAGTACCAATTTTCTTCATTCCCTATACCTTGATATACATGAAATCTCGTCTCACGTATATCAACCTCTCTAGTTCTAACACGGAATGTGGCAACTCCTAATAATTCTTTTGACAGGGTCTCCTTGAAAGTAGAAGAAAAAAGCGTAATGGCGAAGGAATTCCTTCTTTAAAATTCTTTAAAATTCTGTGAGTTAAATCGAGCAACTAGCGTTACAACAATTAATCTATTCGGACGAGTCGTACTTGCATAATTTCGATTGAACTTCACTTCAGTTGGTTTAATCTTTCAAATATGGGTGATTCTTTAGAAATAGAGCATTTTTTGTAATGTCCATTTCCCTTTGAGTACATAACAATAAAATGCAACTCATAAAAAAGGGAATATACCCAAACTTCTCTGTAACCTGACAAAACCTCGCACGGTTGCTGGAATTTTAAGGATTAATTAAAACAGAATTTTTCTTTTTAAGCAAATAACTTTTAAGCAAATAATTTCATTCTATTTCACGCTTGTTGGGAGTTTAAATTATAAAATTTTTACGATTCTTATATTTTTGAGTTAGACACTACAAACTTAAAACATTTTTTCAGGAAATCATTATACGAAAGAAATTAAACAGTCCAAGATTTGTGGATGATGGAAAATATAAAAGAGTAGTGAATAATGAAAAATATCACGCAAAAACACACTTTGGAATAATTATCAGAAAAGGAAGTACTGCTCAAATTACATTAGCAAGTCTTAACACATCAGAAATATATTTTTATTGTCTATCTGATAACGTAAGAAACGACAACATTGAAACTCTTTCCAAGCACCAATTTAATTATATGATATTTATAACAACAGAATCCAACTGTGTCCCAATGATATCAAATTCATACAACGCTCCAATGGAAATAGAAATCAGAACAAGAAATACGATAAAATTGCCTGTTTTACACACTAGCCAAAACAGTTTTTCGAAATCAATTAGAAAATCAAAAGACATTGAATCAGAAAACACGTTTTACAATAATGTACAACTTTACGGCTTCGTTGAAAACCATTACACCCAAATGTTATTATCAAAAGAAGATATCCAATCCCTACAATCCAAAAATTATAGTTTGTCACAAGGATTGAAAAGCCAATCAATAATTGTGCAGTACTACAACTATTTGTCAGCCGAAGATCTAGAAATTTATGACCCAGTTCGACGTTTCCTTGTCCAGAAGCAGCCACTTTTTATACGAACAGTTACATATCTTCACAGAAATAATTCCAATCGCAAAGCGGGTTTTACTAAACATTGGATAGGAGTTCGTAAAGAAAAGCAAAAATTCCTAACAATTTTTCAGCGATCAGATTGGACAACGTTGAAAGAAATCGGCTATAATTACAACATTGAAGGGAATCAAAAGGGATTTGGAGATACATCGAATGTATGGAACAAAATTTTTGCCACATTGTATTTGCACAAATTAAATATTCAACTTTACTCGACTAATAGAAGCTTGTCAAGCAAGAAAGCGTTGTTGAAAAAGTACAAGAAGGGAGTTTACATCGACAAATGGACAGCGAGAGAAAAATTGCTCTTCTTCATGAGTCTTTTCGGATACGATGGCACTGACATGACCTTTCGAGAATTACATGTACGCTTTTTAACCGACAATCCCGATCCGTATTTTAATTTTAGAAACATAATTCCTACACTTCTAGAAGTGTTTCTTGATTTGCATGAAATAAACATTTTACCGCATTTGCAAAAGGTGATTGATTTTGGAAAAGAAATCATTCCTTTGTGCGGTCCAGATTTGGAATTTCGACTTTTGGGTGCAAGTGCTGTAATGCCGGCTGTTGATTTCAATTTGGGGATTAGTAATTTACCAGTTAGGAGCAAGGAACGAAAATTTAGATTTTCGACTCCCTTGGCGCTCATAAAAAAATTTCCGAAGAAGAAATTTAATATCACCTTTAGGGTGAAAAATTGTGATGCAGAAAGGATGAATAACTCTTGTTTTTTTTTAAATAACGCCTGTCACAGAATGCAATCATGTCGAATCAAATTACAATTGGATGCCGGCGTTTATTCTTGTTACTTTTTTAAAAAAGATAACGATGAAGTGTATTCCAGTAATGTAACCTATCACACAATTTCCAAAAATCGGATTATCAATGTTGATTTTAACAAGAAACGGACCTTGATTCACGCTCCTTTGTTTTACTACAATATTGATGCTTTCGGTGCCGATGATAAGCTAATTGCACGATTATTTGTGAATTACAGAACTATGACAATTTCGATGTCGCAAATTACAATCGAAATGAATGATCTATTTAAGGATGAATTGTACCTTTCAGTGAAACTAAAACGAAATGATAAATCTATTTTCGAACACAACTTTTTCGGTGCGCAAAATGTGTCGTTAGTAACTGCTGTCTATGATTTCGAATTACAAGATAAACTCTACCTTTATCATAAAGGACCTACTAAAGGGTTTAGAATTAATAATCAAACTACAGGCTTTACGGATAATGAAAATAATGTCTTCACTTTTACAAACCTAGGTTTAAAAAATGATGATCATAGCACTAGTACATCTATTTTTGTCGCAGATCTTGAAAGGATGAAACAATTTTATGTTAAATATAAAATTGAGTTATCTTACAATCCTTTGTATCAATGTTTCTTAAAAAATTATGTTAATTTATTAAATGCGAATGGTTTGTCAAGGTATTTACTAAATGAATGGATTATTGAGTTCCTTCCGAACAGACAAAACCCTTGTAGTTGTTAATAGCGTCGGATGATATATTGTTGAAATGTAGAGAAACAGATTAGTTTCAATTAATTAATAATAGTGATGATATCGACCACTACGAGTCAAAGAAATAAATAAAAATCTATTCCTTACGTTTCAACTGCACAACCGTCATTACCATTATTTTGAAGTACAAAATAAAAACTTAGGTAAACAACAATGTTCGTATTGTTACTTATAAGTGAAACCGATTTAACTTTTCTCTGAAATAATTAAATAAAACAGAATAGTTTAAAACCAACGCGGCCAGGCTCAAAATGGCTGTTGACGGTCCAAACAAAAAAATCAAATTAATTTACTCAAAATTAACCCGAGCGCCTAGGCCTGTCGACTTCAGGTCGACATATTTATGTTGACTAAATATTTAAATAAAATATACCAAAACGACTAACTCCTCTCAGAGAGGTAAAATGGGTTTAGCCAAAAATAAATTAAAATAAAATCGAATTAAATTAACCTCTTTACTTTATTATAGATCTCTACTTATAATTCCCGTCGATGAACTTTCCATTTTGAATAAGTCGACTCTCTAATAAAATCCTCACTCGTTGAACAGCCGTTCCAGCGTTTCAAAAATCAAATTTCAAGCGATTTCAAAATCTTACAATTTCAATACACACAAATCGACAAGTCTTAACAAGTCACACAGCAATCCAGAAATGCCATGCTTGCCGGTCGCTCTCACCCCGTGAGAAAATTCGCACCAGGCGCGTGCGCGATACAACATGGCCGTCCAGGACAGCAGCATGTCGACAAGGCACCCAGCAACTCCAATAAGTTACAAAAGTTAAATAAAATTTTGAGTGCTGAGTCGCCATTTTAATTTTCCTCTCACATAAGTAACAATACTTAGGTAATTCATACCTAAGTTATTATATACCTAAGTTTTTATATACCTAAGTTTTTATATACCTAAGTTTTTATATACCTAAGTTTTTATATACCTAAGTTTTTATATACTCAAGTTTTTATTTCGTACGGCAGTATTATTAAGTGCAACCGAGTGGTGAATTCAAAGTAATATTAAATTAATTAAATTTCATGAATCTAAATTAATTTAGATAAATTCGATTTCGTTAATTAATTACCCACACAGCACCAGAACTACCCTGAATATTCCGAAAGTAGGTTCTGGAACTTCCACAAATGTTCCGAGTGTTCAGGAATATTCTGAATCTTTTAACGTTCAGAATATTGAGGGTAGTTCTGGTGCTGTGTGGGTATTAAAAAATGAATTAGATGAATTTTCGATTAACAAATTAACAAATTAAATCGCTAAATTTTACACATATATTAACAAATCAAAGTCTACAAATTAACCAAACTATTGTTTCAGAAAATCAGTGCAACAAGAATGTTAAATGTTCGAAGATACGTGGATAATTTGAAGTACGAAAAAGTAAGAGAATACCGAAACTATCATGCAAAAACACATTTTGGTATAATTATCAAAGAAGCAAGCACCTATGAAATTAAAATTAAAAATTCATCAAAAATAGAAGGACTATATTTTGATTGTATAGCACCGATGGCAACATTCGTCAGTAGTATGATTGACCTGGAAACCAATTTCAGCACCAGAATTATTAAAAAAGCAAAATCTGATTGTGTCCCACTGGCATCAGATTCATACTCTGTTCCAGTAGAAATTGAAATCATTGCAAACAACTGGATACCATTGCCTATTTTTGACACTGGAACGTTTTTGAGTGACGAATTGAAAGCAAATGAAAGCGAATTTTACAACACTATCGAATCTTACGGCTTTGTCGAAAACGGTTACACCCAAATGGTTTTATCAAAAAAGGACATCCCAGTCATTAAAGCAAGAAATTACAGTTTGTTCCAAGGATTGAAAAAGCAAGCAAAAATTATGCAATACTACAATTATTTGTCTGCCGAAGATCTAGAAATTGATGATCCAATTAGTCGTTTCATGTTGGAGAAGCAACCAATTTTTATAAACTCAGTCCCATGTGTTTATAAAATTGGATGCGATTTAAAAACGATACATTACTCGAGATATGGATTAAGAGTTGAAGAGGCCACGGAAGTATTCCTGGCAACTGATGAACGAACTTGTCTCATGTGTGCTGGACTCGGTGAGCATTACAGCATCGAAAACTCTCAAAAGGGTTTCGGTGAAGTGGGTAATATTTGGAGAGAGATTTTTGCAACACTATATCAGTACAAATTTAATCTTCAGCACTATTGGGTACATAACAAGCTGCAGGAAAACAGAGCCATGGTGAAGGTATATAGAAAGGGAACATACATCAATGAATTCTCAAACAAACAAAAATTGTACTTCTTTATGAGTCTCTTCGGTTTCGATGGCACTGATAGGACCCTTCGAGAGTTCCATGTTCGCTATGTTTCTGGACCCATTGATCCATACTTTTATTTTAGCAACATAGTGCCCACAGTTCTAGAACTGTTTCTTGAACTTCATGAAGTTAATATTTTACCGTATTTGCAAAAGGTGATTGATTTTAAAACGGAAATCATTCCTTTATATAGTCCCGATTTGGAATTGCTACTTTTGGGTGCAAGTGCAGTAATGCCGGTTGCTGATTTCAATTTCGAGATTATGAATTTACCAGTTAGGAGTAAGGAACGAGATCTTAGATTTTCGACACCTTTGACGCTGATAAGAAAAGTAGCGAAGAAGACATTGGATATCACTTTCACTGTGAGTGATTGTGATACAGAATGGGTGAATAACTCTTGTCTTTTTTTAAATAACGTTTGTCACAGAATGCATTCATGTCGAAGCGTGTTACAACTGGATGCCGGCGTTTATTCGTGTTACCTTATTAAAAAGCATAACAGTCAAGTGTATTCCAGTAATATAACCTATCACACAATTTCCGAAAATATGGTAATCAATCTTCAGTTTAATAAGAATCGAATGTTGAATTACGCTCCTCTGATTTATTACAATATTGATGCTTTTGGTGCCGATGATAAACTAGTTGCACGATTTTTTGTAAATTACAAAACTATGACTATTGCGATTTCACAAGTTACTAAGGAAATGAATCATCTTTTTAAGAATGAATTGTACCTTTCAGTAAAACTGGAACGAGATGGTAGATTTGTTTTCGAACACAACTTTTTCGGAACGCAAAATGTGAGTTTGGTGAATTCTGTTTATGATTTCGAATTAGAAGACGAGTTGTACATTTATCACAAGGAAGCTACTAAACATCGAGTTAGTATTAATGATCAACCTGGAGGCTTTACTCAAGTTGGAACTAACACTTTTATTTTTTCGAAGTTAGGTTTACAGAATCTTGATGATCCTATAAAAATTATTTCGATGGACATTGAGAGGATAAGTCACTTTTATAGTAAACATAAAGCGGACCTCTGTGGCAACCCGTTTTATCAATTTTTGATCAGAAATTATATTGATTTATTATCTTTGAACGGTTTGGCAGAACATATTCCATACACATTGATTTTTGAATTGTTTATCAACACTGAAGAAACTTGTGGACATTCTTTCTGATTTGTGTCGAATCACACATGGAAAAGTCTTTTTATCGCAAAAAGTTTTTTATCGCAAAAAGTTTTTTATCGCATTATTAAAGATCTTATTTCAGAAGTAAAAATACATTATATGGGAATGTTACCTTAACGTTACATTGAAACGTTACTTTTCCACAGTCCTGATTGTCATAAAGACGAAATTTATTTTTTATTAATAAGTTAAAAAAAGTCTTGTCTGAAAAAATGATTGAAAAAATGTCTAGCTGCTCCAACTATACAGTTAGCTAAAGTAGCTAGACATTTTTTCAGTGTAATAATGTTCATTAATGACTCTTTTTGTTTATGTTTATTAAAAATGTTTAAATGTTTGGCAATGTTTATTAAAATTACGTTTCAAAAATCTAAACGACTTTCCTCATCAAGGACTAAGTAATAATACAAAAATAGTAAGTACAATAATGTAAAAATGGTAAACTAACAATTGAGTTAGTTTAACTAACTATTAAGTTACAAACACAAAAACAAAAAATCACACCTAAATTTCACAAAATCCAAAATCGTAATAACTACATGTACATAAAATAAAAAAAAAAAAACGTAAAAAGTGAAGAAGAAACGAACGACATTAAATCGTTTTTGTGAATTTAGGTTTTGTATTTCTTGTTCTTTTTGTGTATTTTTTACATTTGTAACTTAATTGTTAGTTTACAATTTTTGTAACATATATTTATTATATTTATTAATTTCGTATTATAATACGATAAAAATATCGTTTAGATTTTCAAAACGTAATTGTAATAAAAATTGACGAATGTCCAAAAGAGTCATTGATATGTGGATGATTAATTAATCTTAGACATTAAAGAATAAAGAATAAGTTACATTTTTAGTTTTTCACGATTTTTAAAATCTTACTTTTCTATTATGTACTATAGTCCTGTAAGCATAAGTGTGTCAATTTTTGTTTATCTTTATAAATTTGTTCAGTACTTATCTAGTTTAATTACTTTTAGTATGTAATATTTTCAGCATTAGACTGAATCTTAAAAATTAATAAAACAGTATTCAATAAATATTTTTGATACTTAATAAACAACTTTTGTACTTTTTATTTCTTAACAATCGAGCAAGAAGACCAGAATATTGAAAATAGTAAAATCACGTGGTTGTTGTTCTACATGGAAAACAAATTTGCGCCAATTTTCACTTTGATATTTGCGTTCAGCGCATCACAATACGTAAGTATACCAAGTTTCATTAAAATAGGGAGGGAAGGGTTTTCGGAACTTTAGATAAATCCTTTCGTTACAAAGACACGAAATGAAAGAATTGATTTTCATTTTTGGTGGCGCATGTGTATGTGACGCATGTGTAAGTGTCGCTTGTGACAACTGCGCATGTGTAAATGTCATATGTCACTACTGCGCATGTGCAAATGATATATATAGCTACTGCGCATGCGTAAATGTCATATGTCACTACTGCGCACGTGTAACTGTCAAATGTGTCTACTGCGCGTGACTGTCACTTGTGACTAATGCTAATATCCTTAACCTTAAAAAAGCAGACCTAAAATGTAAAAAGTTTAACTTCCCTGAGTTATCAGCGCATATGTGCTGAATCAGCAAATTTTTAGGTCATGTAAGCCTAAAAAATCTGTGTAATTATACACTGCTTGATCCTCGCACTTATCGCTGATTTGCGATAAATGACAAATCAGCAAAAATTCACTGAGAATCAGTAAGAATTCACTAAAAATCAGTAAGAAGTCACTGAAATTCAACGAAAATTCGCTGAGATTTAGCAAGTATTTGCAGAAAATCAGCAAGAATTTGCCGAGAATCAGAGAGAATTCACTGCAATTCAGCAAATATTCACAGAGGATAAGCAAAAATTCACTGAAATTGGTAGAGAATTCGCTGAGATTTAGCAAGAATTCCCTGAGAATCAGTGAGAATGAGCAAGAATTTGCTAACACTTAGAGAGAATTCTCTAAAAATCAGTAAGGATTCACTGAAATTCAGCGAGAATTCTCTGAAAATTGGCGAGAGTTCACAGAGAATCAGCAAGAATACGCTCAGATTTAGCAAGAATTCACAGAGAATCAGCAAAAATTCACTCAGAATCAGTATGAAGTCACTGAAATTCAGCGAGAATTCACTAAAAATCAGTAACAATTTACTAAAATTCAGCGAGAATTGCCAAGATTTAGCTAGTATGTACAGAGAATCAGCCAGATATCGCTGAGATTCAGCAAGAATTCACAGAGAATCAGCAAAAATTTGCTGAGATTTAGTGAGAATTCACTGAGATAGAGCAAGAATTTGGTGAAATGCAACGAGAATTCACTAAAAATCAGTAACAATTCACTGAAATTTAGTGAGAATTCGTTGAGATCTTTGCATGTATTCACAGAGAATCAGCAAGAATTCACTGAAATTCAGCGAGAATTCGCTGAGATTCAGCAAGAATTCACAAGGAATCAGCAAGAATTCTCTGAGAATTAGTAAGAATTCACTGGGAATTACTGAGAATGAGCAAGAATTCGCTGAAATTCAGGGAGAATTCACTAAAAATCTGTAAGAATTCACTGAAATTCAGCGATAATTCACTGAGAATTAGCAAGAATTTACTGAGATTCATCGAGAATTCACTGAAAATCAGTAAGAATCCACTGAAGTTTAGCGAGAATTCGCTGAGATTTAGCAAGTATTCACAGAGTATCAGCTAGAATTCACTGAAATTCAGCGAGAATTCGCTGACATTCATCAAAAATTCACAGCGAATTAGCAATAATTTGCTGAGAATCAGAGAGAATTCACTGGGTATTAGCAAGAATTCCCTGAGAATCAGTGAGAATTACCTGAGAATGAGCAAGAGTTCGCTGAAATTCAGCGAGAATTCACCAAAAATCTGTAAGGATTCACTGAAGTTCAGCGAGATTTCGCTGAGAATTGGCAAAAATTCACTGACAATCAGCAAAAATTCGCTTAGATTTAGCAAGAATTCACAGAGAATCAGCAAGAATTTACTGAAATTCATCGAGAATTCACTGAAAATCAGTAAGAAACCACGGAAATTTAGTGAGAATTCGCTGAGATTCAGCAAGTATTCACTGAAATTCAGCAAGAATTCTCAGCGAATCAGCAATAATTCGCTGAGAAATAGTGAGAATTCACTGAGAATGAGCAGGAATTCGCTGAGAATCAGAGAGAATTCACTAAAATTTAGCAAGAATTCGCTGAAAATCAGAGATTTCTCTGACTCAGATACAAGAAGTGTTAAATAAAATTCGTTACTAAAATAAGTTCATACTTCATGTAATATAATTTTTTTTAAAAGAAATAATTTATGCACAATTGAAATTTCAATTTTTTCAAAAGCATGGCTAATATCGAGGGTGTTTAAAATTAGGATTCACTGTGTCGCTGAGATATACAGCACGTAGAAATACGTGTAAATTATCAGTAAGTGTGTAGCAAAAAGAAGGCAAGGGGATTGTGAAATACGAATACGGGTCGAAAGTAGGATTAGGGAACAAAAGAATAAAATGATCGAGTTATGCCTGATTGCCGTTTGTTGTTCCAGTTCAATAAACTGGACTGTAAGAGAACTGAATTCAGACTCTGCTCTCCAATTTTCTTCTCTTTTTCCATGTTTCCTGTTTTTCCCAAGGACAGGGAAATACGTATACATTCAATTTATCAGAATTTTCCTCTTTTTTAGTAAATTTGTAATATCTTGTATAATTGACTTACATATATGTTTATAGTTCTACTCGCACAAACAACAAATTATTTAAATTTGATTTACATGAAAAATAACACCTTATCTGTAACAACTAAAAGTTTTACTAAAATAGCTGAAGCTATAATATTACAGCTATATTAATAGCTTAATCATTGCAGTGTTATACGTATAGCTACACATGTACATCAATTATTGAATTTCTAACTGTTTGGAACATTTAATCTCATAATTAATCAAAATCTGAAACCGAAAAATTTCCGCAGTTACGAGGAATCGAACCCGAGACCATCCACTTAGTAGTCAGATAGGCTATCCACTGGACTATCATAACTTACAGCTACACATGTACATACACTGAAAACAAATTTTCATATTTATTTATTTAATTAATTTTTAAGTTTACATACAACGAAACAAAATTTTAGTTATTCTAACCAAACATTGTTTATACTTTTTCTAGTAAAATTAACTAGAATTTTGGTAAATCTAACCAAAGTTTTTTTAAGCTAATCAGAATTTTTGTTAAAGTAACTAGAAGTTCTGGTTATAACCACAAAAAAATGGTTCGAATCCGTTTCGTGTTATTTTGAACCTATGCTAAAGTACATAGACTGGCAGGGTTTTTATTTCTTTCTTTATTGTGTTGACACGATTTTAATGTTGAAATAGTACATATTTTTTCTAGTGGCAAAAAAGTAGTATAAAATGCATATATTTAATCGCAAAATTCTAGTTATTTTAACCGGACATTTTTTTCAATATAGCTATTCCAGTGATACTTTTCGCTGTATTAGACAAATACTTTTTCGCGTCTAAAAACAAAGTTCATGTAGAAAAAATGTCGCTTAGCGATTTTAACTATTATTTTTTTTTAAAAAAAATTGAGTTTACAGTAAATTGAACTATGTTGTAAAGAATATGGGATATCTTTTGTTGTTGTGGAAAAAAACTTTTAATGTAAAGAATGGAGTGGAAAAAAAGAATTGGGAAAAATAGGATCACATTTTGTGTGTAATTCTACAGATTAGAGGAAGATAGTAATTGAGCAAGAGGGGGATTTTTTTGCCTAAAATTAATGGTAGTACACACATTGGGAGCGATGTTAATTTAGGTTTATAAATATGTATTTATATATAATATCATGTATTTCAATATAATTATTAGCTTATTCTAAGTTTACTATAATATAGTAGTAGAACACTTTCTGTATTGCCTTGGTCTGACTAAACTTGACTCGTACCACTTACATTAGAAGTGTGTTGTATTTAATCCCAGGTTATAAAATTCTTTTTTCTGAAAAAAGGTTTTTTTTTAATTTTTTGCTTGATTTCGTGTTTTCATGAATATTGTAATATTTATTGTATACTAGAGCTAAGGAAAGCGCGCTACGCGCGCCATATTCAGATGCTGATTCTTGAAAATAAAAGAAAACGTCAAATATATGTGGACACTGATAAATAAAAAAGGAATTTTACACATAGAACCTTATTTTAAAAGCATAAGGTGTATATAAATAAGCATGTTAAACTACTTGTAAACAAGAAAC
>WNHD01008506.1:0-13667 GCA_011057455.1 Ganaspis sp. Gsp50
GAAGTATTTTGAAGTATTAGGAGCTATCTAGAAATATTTGAAGTAGTTTTAAGTATTTTGAATTATTGGGATGTATTTGGGAATATTTTGAAGTTCTTTGAAGTAGTCTGAAGTATTGTCGTTGAAAAATTATAAAAAAAACTTATTGAAAAATAGGGGGAAAGGGGGAAAATACATGACTTTAGGTGTATTAAAGGTCCAAGTTTTTAATTTAAACTCAAATTAGGGTAAATATATTTATTAAAACATTAATTAACTACAAATGATAATAAACAAGAATTAAAATGAAAAGTAAATTTCCCAGAAACTAGCGGATTTGAGCAATTTCCGATTGTTCACTCTCGTCCTCACAAACCACTCCAAATGTTCAAAAATCTTTTAAACAGCCGACAACACTGTCCATTAAACACAAGATGGCGATTTAATCGCGGCACACCGCCTAAAAGTTCTCTTAAAACACATTTCAATCCCTCTCAAAAACAGAGCAAAGCTCACACTATAGATTCGCCATCACAAGCGTGCTACGGAAGTACGACTCTCTCGCCCTCTATCTCATAATTATACGAAAACATGTCGTCTGCTCATTTCCGCTTTATTCATATTTGAATATTTAAATTTTTAATCTAACAGGTGTTAAGGGAATTTTCTTAAAAAATGGGGAAAATAAGGGGATTTGGTAAAAAGAGGACGAACTGTGATCCCTGCAATAAATTCCCTGATATTCATAAAAATTCCCTGGTATTTCCTCGTTTTCCAGGTACTGCATACATCCTGAGTGTAATAAAATTTTTCAAAAACTTGTAATGGCAACGTAAAAAAGTGTCAATAGTAGCTTTTTTCTTAAAATAGTAGTAAAAAGTGGCATCATCTTAAAAAAAGTTTCAAAAAGTGTCAATAGTGGGGTGAGTCCGAGGCCTGTGACTTAACAAATATTATGTTAGCTGACTTAGTAAATATGTTAGCAAATATACAATATGTTGAACACAAACCTTTACATTTTTTTACAAGAATTTTCCAAAAATCCTCTTTAATAAGTGCCTAATAATGTCCAGAAATAATTTCTATTCACAGTTGATTTACGGTTGCTTTAAAAAAAATCGCAATAATGACCTTTTTTTCTACCTTCCGGACCATATACCCCCCTCCTTATTGCCAGTACTGGCATTTGGAATAAAATATAATCTTCAGGTCTTAGACTTAAGATTATAAACCCCAACATATTAAATGTTAACATTTATTAAGATATTGGATGTTAAAAATTAGGACCTCTTGATTTTCGAAGAAAAATGTGAACATATAACGTATTCGAAATAGAAAACTAATATTGTTAAGATTTCTATAAAGTGCTCAATAAATTACTTAAAGAATCGATTATGTGGTTTATTTTAAGAAATGCTTAAATTTTCTATTATTTCACATTGATAATTAATATTTTTTGACTGGAAACACAAGAACTGTCAAAACTTAACCTCAAATTCTCATATACGTATTATGAAATGTACATAATAAAGTTTATAATCTGGATCATAAGTGTTAATAAACAGTAATGTTAATCGTTTTTATTATCAAAAAATTATTAATGTTAAGAATAATATTAACACATTTAAAAAGATAGCTTCAGACAATCATCATCAATTTATTTAAAAAACGTCGACGTTTCGAAGTCAGTGAGACCTCCTCCTGAGGACGTACAATTTCACTGAAATTAATGCTCTATCAATCTGCATGACATTTAACAAATAAAAACAATGCTTCCCTATGAGGAAGCAAAAAAAGAACAAATGGTTTCTTTATAAGACAATTCATAACATAAAACAAGATCTTTTAGATAACCATTTCTTACTCACATAAATTGAAGTTATAATGCTAATTTTGCAATAATCCATTACTTCATTATTGTTTGAACATCATAAATAATCTTTGTACAAGTCTAAAAATTAAATTACTAAAATATTATACAAAGAACATAATCATTCTACAAATTTGGTCCATATTCGACCATTGTCAAACTTGTACTAAAGAAAATGTATTTACAATTCATAATAACATTTAACCAATCTCCCATCAAAAAGACAAAGACCAAGCTAATGACAACCACTGACAATGACAATTTCTAAGTAGCGTCTAATTGAAGTATTTAATAATAAAGTTGTAACTCGGATTGTAATTATTAAGATCAGTCATTTTATTTAATCTATTATCTTGTTCTTTTTTTATAAAAACAGTTTCAGCAAAAATCCTTTTTAAGTGATTTGACTCTTTATGAACAATTTTCATATTTTCAAAATCAAAATTATGATTAGAACCATCCGTATTCAAATTTTCAAATCTATGATTATTATTAATCACGTTATGATAATTGTTCGTCTCAATGAAAGGATTTCAATTTTTTTATATATTGTAATGCATTTTAAATACAAAAAAGTTTTTTCCCAAAATACCGTATATTTTGATGAAGAATGTTGATAGAAAAAATCGTTTTCAGTTCTAATGAAAATGAGTCAAAAAAATCTATTTTTGGTAAATCGAAAATCTTAAAGACTACAAAGCCTCCTCTAGGAGAAAGAAATAATAATTAAATTACCATTAGTCCTTGGTACAATCGGACAAACGTTAACATCATTTAACAGTGAACATTCTACTATAATTTTATTCAAAATTATTAATATTTTAAAAAAATGCGATTTTTATTTTCATTAAATTGATGTTAAAACTACATAAAAATTCATGAGATTTTTCTTTTATGAAATTGAAGATTACCGATTGAGGAACAAAATAATAAAACTTTAAAATCAATTACTGTGTTAATTATAATTAAACAATAACAAAATAATTACATCATAATTATACAATTATAAAATAATTACATTATCGTGAGTGCAGTGGCTGAAGCAATAGGACAAACGTCTAAACGCAGGAGATCTAATTCGATTGTTCGTTGGGTATCATCAATAGCTCTTGCTCAGTTGTTTTGAACGGCTATGTGTAATTTTTATACATTTTAAAATGTCTATACAATTGACAACGATATACTAATTTCATTAGTGCAAGCGCGACCTGTCCTCTGGGATAAGTTTTTAGACGATTGCAAAGATCGAAATAAAACGAGAAATTCGTGGCTGGAAGTATGTGATGCCTTAAATGAGAATTTTAGTATAATGGATAAACAACAAAAAAAAGATTTTTGTAAGTATTTTATATTTTATTTACTTATACATATCATTAAATTTTAAAGTCTTAATACATAAGGCAACGGATTCAATAATCGATAGAAATTTTGAAAGTATCATGCACAAATGTGTACAGTTCTCGCAAAAAAGCCTATTAAATTTACAAGTTATTACCAATTTTGCAGTTTTTTGAGTTTTGTATAATAGTGTAAAGACAGTGAATAAGGAATTTTTAAAATAATAATTATTTTAACAAACAATATATTAATATTTGCAATTAATCTCAATTTCAAAATATAGAATTTTAAAATCTTTTTGAAATAGAACTTTTGTGCCCAAGAATGGTATGGCTTCGTATATTTTTTGGGATTTGAGCGACCTAAATGAATAAGATAATTATATTTTGCTTAGTTGCCAATGAACGGAACCAACGTTTGATAATAAATAATTACCCAGTGTCCCATCTAGTAGTACCTATCTATTTCATGAACAGTTGCAGTTCCTATCGAAACTTTACTATGTTACACAAACTACTGACAGTTTAAACTTATCAGAGAATAATGAAGAAATTGACCAATTTGAGAGCCAAGAAATTGACATTTCATCTAAAATAGTCGAAGATATTTCGCAAATAGAAACAGTAAAAAAGCGATTACCGAAACGTGCTTTGAAAAAACGCCGTAAGTCCGTCGAGTTTGAGGATAGATTAATGAATTATTTGGAAACTGATTCTAAAATTCCAAGTCATCATCTAACTTTTCTGAATAGCATGGTTCATTATTTAGATACTTTTAATATGCAGGAATCTTTAGAATTTCAATCAATTGTATTAAATGCAATTACAAATATAGTTAACAGAAGAGAGTCTCAAAACAAAACTTTTTGTAATCCCTATACTACGCAACATCCTAATCCTTTTTCTATAATGCAGCCTCCTGCATCTGTAACACCTCCTGTATATTTCTCTCCACAACATCGATTTTTTGTCCCCAGTGCTTCCCAAAATCCCCATTTATCTCAAACTTCCAACAATTCTGCTACAACATAACAATTATATGAAAATATTCATGAATTGCCACCAACTTCTCCTACAAGTTCTTATTCATTACGTTTCCCTAGTCCCACGTGTTCTGTATTTTCTGATAGTAGCGTTTAAATGCTAATGTTAAGTTAATTATTGTCTACTAAGAAGATATTTTAAAGAAGTAATATGTAATAAAATCACAAGTTATGATATTGAATAAAAAAGTATGTGCACAAAGTTGTTTAATTATTAGAGAAATAAACCTTTCAGACCTATCCGAGAAATAAACCTTTCAGACCTATCCTAAGTTATTAGCATTTTAATCATTTTATCTCTTTAATTTTCTGATTTTTGTCATTTTCTATAGTTTCTTATTAAGCAACCTTAAATAAATATAAAATATATATGACGAAATAGAAATTGAACTTACCTCAAAGCAATAGCAAGTACTTCAACTGATGGTATACAATTTCTCATTTGAGTGTTTTCACACTCAATTGAATCTTTCAGTCTGTCATGCAATTCATCGAAAGATGATTTCGACATCCGAAAATAATTAAAAAATTTGTAATCATCATCACGTAGTCTTAAAAAAAATTTATTAAACTGCTTCTCTTATTCCCTCATTTGATTGATTGGATGAACCCAGTGGGCTCGCTTTATATTTTTACGTCGCCTATGGTGACGACGCAACAGATGGATTGCGATAAGTTTTTTAACATTCATTGTTTAAGCACTGCTTAAAGTATACTATTTTTTGTAGCACGCACTATAAGCTACTAAAGCATATCTATCGTTCGCAGCGTAATTAGACAAATTACTATTCGCCGTCGTGGCGCGCCGGTGGAAAATCGTCCAGTGTGCAAAGCTCGCTCCGGCGACTTTCTTTTCACCGTCAAATTTGCCGGACGCCAGAAACCAGTGAGTGTGCAACAAGCCTTAGGGTGTTGCGAAGCCAGCCAGGTCACGCTTCGAGTGACCAAGAAGGTGATGAACCCTAGAATGGAGTGACTAGACACCCAAGAATTGGCACAGGATGGCACTGGTCGGACATAAATGACTGTCCAGGGTATCCAATGCACCCAATTTTATTTGCATCACTGTAAAAGTGCTACAGCGGTATTAGCCAAGCGTCTGACAGGAATGCAGACAGACACAGCCTTTATTAACAATCTTAATACTTCTGTATATCAAGTGAGCGATGACGGACATCTACTTCCGATAGTTGATAGTGGATTAGTTGATAAATTGCTAACTGTATACATTCCAGACGAACAACTTTGAACAAATAGGGAAGTACTAGAAAATGTTGAGCAATTTCTGGAACCAACAGGTAATAGTTATTTATGCAACAAGGGCGCATCTATAGGGAAATCGAGAAACGTGTGAATTTTGTCACACGAGCGAAGCGAGTGCGACAAATCACACGTTTCTTATGCTCCCTAGTGCGTAAAAGTAAGTTTTTTACGCACAGTATTATAAAAAACATTTTTAAATAAAGAAAAAAATTGTATCCTCTTTTTACTTTAAATATAAAAAATTCTGAATCTTTTCAAATGGGCAATTTATATTCTTGTTTTTAATTTCCAATATACTTCATCCCCAGAAGATAATTCTCAACTAAGTTTTAAAGGCTAATCTAAACAATCAAAGTATGTAATTTAATAAACACGCGACAGGGAAAAATAAAAGAAGGGACCTACGGCCCGAATATAAATAGTAAAAAATATGTTTTTTACATTCGTAGCTTTCTTTTAAAATTGTCTGTCATACATTTTTTCAAATAAACTTTTCATATATTGAAGAATAACATAAAATGAAATACTACTCTTAGATTAAAAATTCAACCAAGTCCCATATGGAACCACGTACAAAAAGTAAAAGAGAATGGGAAAAACACTATAAGATGTTTGTACTGTTAAAAAGAGTTTAAAATGTATGGCAACACCACAAATATGTTAAAACATCTAAAAGCGAAGCATCCCATGTGTTTTTAAGAAAATTCTAAACCTGAATGATTAGAAAATTCTACAAGAAAGTCTTCAAAAAGCAAAGTCTTTGAGTCTATTCTATTAATTAAGCAGATTAGGCTTTTCCTTGCGGAATTAGGCACTTAGGAGTGACACCCATTGTACTTATCCCAATCAGCTCAAATAAAAACAGAGACCTGTCCTTTTCCAGAAGGCCAAGATATCTTCCAAAGAAAGATTCGTAATATCACTAGGATCTGCGAACGCTTTTCCCCAACTCATATGTCTTTCCCTAACGTAAGCCTGGCAATGACATAAAACATGAACTGATGACTCTGTCTTAATTCCACACCTCCTACACAATGGATAGCTTTGCTTTCCGATTTTGTGTTGGTGATAAGAAAGAACCATGCCCAGTGCCATTAAGAAGACCATGCCCAGTGAGTAACCTGACCAAGGCTCGCGCACTGGATTTATTGAGCTTCAGAAG
The DNA here is from genome assembly GCA_011057455.1 of Ganaspis sp. Gsp50. Lineage (NCBI taxonomy): Eukaryota > Metazoa > Arthropoda > Insecta > Hymenoptera > Figitidae > Ganaspis > Ganaspis sp. Gsp50. The sequence continues at coordinate 6,655 of WNHD01008506.1, forward strand.
GCTTTGCGAACGGCCCTCATTAAGGGTTAAACCTAACAGTTCCCTCGCCTGCCGTCCCACTTCCGTGGCCGCCCAAACTTTTCCTGCATTCCTTGCATCCACCTGTTGATAGCCTCTTTCACCCCACTTTGCATTATGCCCAGTGCAGGTTCAGGGCCCATCATTGGTGTCTCTTATTCAATCCTAGCAAGATCATCCGCCCTCTCATTTCCCTTTATTCCCGAATGTCCCGGTACCCAGGTCAATGAAAGCTTATTTACTGGACCTACTCTATTCAGCACCTCTCGGCATTGCCAAACCAATCTAGATTCAATAACTGGGCTCACTAACGCGGTCAAGTTAGATTGGCTGTCCACACAGATCTCGATACGCCTCCCAGATGCCCTTTTGTCAAGTACCATCTGAACGCAGCCCAAAACCGCGCAGACCTCCGCCTGCCAGACCGTCGAATAATGTCCTAGTGATATTGAAACCCTAGTGCAGCCGGTACTTCAATATATACGTGCCCCTATGCCGCATTTCATTTTAGATCCATCTGTCTACCAGATGTACCCAGTCAAAGAAAGGCCCTTCTTCCAATTGTCCCTATTTGGGATTTTAACTTGGAATAAAGGTTTAAATTTAACCTTCTTCGTCATTCTGTCCTGACCCATGTTCATTGCGGAAATATTGGTTTCAGAATCATCTCGTATACCCAATGTACCATATTCGGCCGTAGACTCCAAGATGATCCTATTGCCCTTCTGCAGATCTAGTACGCAGAACAAAATTTATTGTACTGGTATTCGAGATGCTCTGTCCAACTCAGCTTTCTATCCAAGATTACTCCTAAATATTTCGCCGAACTAGATATTGTTATCTCTTTACCATAAAATACAGGTCTTCTCGGGAATTACAGACAGCCCCATATTAATGCACCATATTTTTACAATGGGACATACTTTGCCTCTAAGCCTATGTTCTGCAGCATACTTCTGATTCACTTAACAAGTGGTTCAGGTACGCCACTTTTCCGTGCTTCTTCGCAGATCGTTTTACAGGGTGCTTGGGAAAGCCTCCTCAATATCTAGAAAGGCACCTACCGAGTATCCTCCCACGTCCAACTGTCTCTCGATTTTGCCCACAGCCGTCTGTAGCGCAGTTTCGATCGAGAATCCAGGCCTATCAGCATGCTGATCCGCGCGCAAGGGCCCATCTACCAGGCATTCTTGCCTGATATAGACATTAGACGTCGATCATCTTTTCCAATGCCTTCAACATGAAGGAGGTCAAGGTGATCGGTCGAAAGTCCTTAGCCGCAGTATAACCTGCTAGGCCAGCCTACGGGATAAAGACCACTTTTGTCCTTTTCCAGGTTTTTTTCTGGTGTGTATCCCAGAGCTATACATGCTCTCATAATCTTTAACAGTGGGGTTCGTATGTATTCTAAGCCTCTCTGTAAGAGGACTGGGTATACACCTTCCCCCCTGGTGATTTATATGGTTTAAATGAGCTTTTAGCTTAATTAAGCCCTTCCGAAGTAACGATTTTCAAGCCCAGATTCCAGTGTTTTCTACCGTGCTTCGAGACTACTATATCCCTCCTCAACTTATTATCTTCTGCCTTCCTAAAGCCTGGAAAGTTAACTTCCATCAAATGTTCCAGACACTCCTCCTTTGTTTGCGCAAAATGACCATTAGGGAGTTTAATGGCTCTGAGATTGGCTGCTGGATCCTTTGCTAGAATTTTGTTTAGTCTTGATGCTTTGGTCACTTTGGTTGTACCCTCGCAGAAACTTCTCCAGCTGGCGACCTTAGCCAACTCGAGTTCCTTTTTATAGGCCCCCCTCATCTTGCGATACAAATCCCAAGATTCTTGGTTCCTACTTTTCTTTCCTCTATTAAAGAGCCTTCTTATTGTTTGCCTCAATCCCTCAAGTTGGGAGTTCCACCACTTGGCCCTCCCATCTCAAGTCGGACCTTTTAGCAGGACAGTTTCTTTCATACGAGGAGATAATAGCCCTCTGCAGATGATCTACTGCTAGTTTCAATTCTTCCTCATTTCCGGACCTCGGTGGGAAGTAACCTAACGAGACGCGGAGGTTCTCACGTTATGAGGCCCAATCGGTACTCCTCCAATGCCTATCCCACTTTACTGGCTATTCTAATGACTCTATCCTGAATGTAATGGTTCTGTGATCAGACATTGAAATTTCATTAGAAACTCTCCAGTCCGACATAATCCCCCAAACCGACTTGGAGCAGATTGTTAAATCCAACACTTCCCTCCTATTTACGGTGACAAATATCCAATTTACAGAAATATAAATAATTGGTTCATTACCTTGATTTAGTATGTCCAAATCCATTTCTAACAGAAAGTCTAGTTCTTCCCCTCTCCCATTGGTATCAGTGCTGCCCCACACCGTATGGTTCGCATTAGCATCACAGCCCAAAATAAGAGGTAATTTCTCCTGATGACCGTACTCTACCAGCCTAGTTACCTCAGCTGGAGGAGTAGATTCTGCGTCTTTCTGAAAGTAAGCTGATGCTTTTATAACTTCTCTCTTACTTCCCTCCTTTCCTTGGTATTTAGCTCTAATCACTGCCCAATCCCGAGTAGTAAATTCCGTTAAAAAGAATGCGTCTAACCCTTTGAAGATCAGACACGCTCTTGGAACTAATTCATGTGATGAACTGACAAGTTCTCCACAATCACCAAGCCCTCTAATAGTTCCCCTGTATAACCAGAGTTCCTGAATAAACGCTATGGCTGTCTGCATTTCTGTCTGGCGCTTGGCTAATACCGCCGTAGCGCTTTTACAGTGATGCAAATTAATCTGTGTGCATTAGATACTCTGGACAGTCATTTATTCTTGAACAGCATCATCCTGTGCCACTTCCTGGGTGCTGAGTCCTTCCATTTCCGGGTCCGTCACCATTCTAGTCACTTGAAGAACTACCTGTCTGACTCAGAAACAAACCTGAAAGTTTCGGGACTTGAGCTCTGCTAATGCAGTCTCTGGCACTCCCATCGCGAGAGTCCATCCCCCCGGAACTTCCCCGGTATCCGACTTTCTCTCCCCACACGAATACACCCTGCAGCTAGATGCATCCAACCCGGGATTCTGTTTAACTAGCTCCTTCAAGATTGTTTCCTTTTTCATGAGTCTACCCATGATCCAGGCCACAACCTTGACCATTTTCTGGAGTTGTGAGAGTTCCACGACCTTCAACGCGGGCCCTCCCATTGCTCCACTGATATCCTATACCATTCCAGGATATCAGTGTCTAAGCACTCCACCTTAAAAGTTCTTTTTACGAGAGCCAAATTTCCAAATCTAAGTGAAGGCCCATCTAACTCCACTACCTTCTCCCAGACAGACTCCCGGTAGTCGTCAAGGTTCTTTACACTTAACTCTACCTTGGGATACCCTTCGCGACAAAAGCCCTCTGTAACGATTTCCTTGCCGCCTGCACAAACGATAGGTTACCGCTTTGGGTTCCCCTAGCTTTCTTCTTTGTCTTCGGTAGTTCTGTCGATTCTTCAGGGTCTTTCTTGCGCTTTGCATTCAGACCCTTCTAAACCACCGGTTCCACTTCGGACGTCCTAAAAGTTTCAGAGCCACCCGTTCTGGGTTCCGCCTCAGTGGCCCCCTGGCACAAAAGTCTCTTCTTCCTTTTCCTAGAAGCCCCGCTTCGCTTACGTCCCTTTACGTTCAGTTTGCTAAGCAGGTCTTCAACGTTACCCACCTCAATCTTTTCAGATCCACTTTCGCGTCCCGTCAAAGGTTGAGCTACCTCACCCCCGTTAGCTTCATAATCCTCCCGAAGGGTCTCTACTCCACCAACAGCGGCTTTCTCCGATTCTAAATTTTTTGTGTGATCCATAAAAAATACCACGAGCAATGGGGAACTAAATTGTCAATCCTCATCAAACCCCACATGAGGATAAGTCTAAAACTCACTGAGACTTTGCCCATGTCCCATCGCCTCCGTTCAAGACACCTCCTACCACTGCCATCAAAGAGACCCGAACTTCCGGAAATCAAGCCTGCCCATCACGATCGTCTCTTAGCTTTACAGGTCCTGTCCCGCAAAGTGCCGCAACCTGACCCCATCCGCACATATCCCCCAACGACACGGTAGATTTGGTTTCCCTAGTGCCATTCATCTAATCGACACGGTGGAAACATCTTGGATTAGGGGTCATGAGACTCGCGCCTTGCACCTCAATTTCCTCGACCGAGAAAAATTCAGTAAACAAGCTTCCATTGACCAGGGTATCGGGACACTCGTGAATAAGGGGAAATGAAAGGGCGGATGATCTAACTATACTAAGTACAGTTTATAATTTTTTATTATAAAGTCATAATGCTATACTAAATACTGTTGCTGGTTTTTCAGGCAGGTCGTAACAAGATGCAAAAACACTACCATAAAACTAATTGGCTATACTGCTCTTCTTTAATCTTAGATCCTTGGCATAAATTTTTTTATTCGTGACTTCATAGGTCCATAAAAATTGATCGGGTTTACTCGGCGGTTTTTGGGGTCGCTGATTACGAATCTGGAATGAGATTTTCAAAATTCAAAATCGCGGATCCAATATGGCACCCAAAATTTATGATAATCAAATAGATTGAAAGTCGAATGTATTTCCATGAAACTCGTTACTTGGGGGATCTTGGGGCAACTGATTATGCATCTGGAATCAGATTTTAAAAATTCAAAATGGTGGATCCAATATGGCGTCCAAGAAAATTTGAGTATCAAATTTATTCACTTGAAACTTACTCGTTGGTTTTTGGTGATTTTTAAATTTTAGGCTCCATATTGAATTCGCCATTTTGACAATTAAATGCCAGAATCGTAATTAGCGACCTCGAAAACCTCCAAGTAACGAATTTCAAGCAAATCCAATTGGTTTTTAAAAATTTGTCTGCCATATTGCATCCGCCATTTTGAATTTTGAAAATCTTGTTCCAGATTCGTAACCAGTTACCACAAAAACCCCCGAGTCAAGTTTCAAGCAAATATAATGAACTTTCAACATGTTTTAAGTGAATCTATTTGATTTTCAAATTTTTGGGTACTAAATTAGATCCGCCATTTTGAATTATGAAAATCTGATTCCAGATTCGTAATGAGCGACAATAAAAACATCTTCAAAACGTCCAACGGACACTTTTTGGCCACTGTTAAAACGAAATTTTTAAAATACGTTTTTTGAATGTTTCTTAAACAGAATTCTTAAATTTTTCTTAATTCCCATTGGGAATTTTTCAATAGGTATTTTTGAATCCAGCTCAGAAATACTTATCAGTATTTATACCCAGTACTTAATTCAGTATACTTATTCGAGTACTATTTCCATGTAGAGAAGTATAAAAATAATTTTTATAAACTAAGAGCGAAAATTTCTGTAAAGTTATTCACAATTAGTGAAAAAAACATACTTCATTGGATTTTAATGTTCTCAAATAGCTATTAATGATCCGGTTTTTATTGAATTATTTACCAGAAAAAGTCGTGCAAAAGTCCATGTGACATGCGCAGAAATGACCATTTACTCCGCACATTAATGATACTGTAACATTGAAACTTGGCACAAACTTACATTTCACTAAATGTATATTAATTTTTTATGAGTCGAATAAAATTCTAATAGTTACTTATGAATAATCTGAAAAGCGTCAACATGTTCTTGCATCTTCTTTATTAGATTTGCTAATGTTTGATCCAATACATAATTGAATGCTCATTCCGTTACTTAATACTTACGTCATCCATGTACTCATTTTAATATACTTATTTCTACATATTTATTCTAAAATGCTCCATACATGCCGACACGCTTATTTTATATATGTACTTACTTAAATTATAATTTTAAATTTGATATATTATTTATTTGATATATATTTGATATTAATAAGAGTAGTTCCAATAAGGTGGACAAAAATTTTTTTGCCAAAAAGCAAATAAGATGCATTTTGTTCCAATTCCAAAAAAGTAAATACATATTTTTTTATTTTAAAATTATCACCTACCACCGAGAACCTCAAGTTTTCAATTTAAAATGTGTGAAAAAATTTTAATTTTTGAGAAATTGCATCACTTCACATTTGCGTATTTTATAAAAAAGTTGACATTAAGCTTTTAGTTAGGATTTAAGAATGACTTCCTTAAATAACCTTCTTAACTTTCTTTATTTGACCTATATAACTTTAAATTTTGATCACCCTTTTTCACTTTTACACAATTTTTTCACAATTAATTTATTGAAGATATTATTGTTGGTCGATATTTAAAGTATACTTAATTATTATTTATTTTGTTTTTATTTACACACATGAAAGGGTTTTAGAAAACGGTCTTGGGAGATTAAACGGTCTATAAAAACATATCAAAAGTTTAAAAATAAAAACCGCTAATTGTAAGAAAATTGATGTTACCTGAAAATAATTATTTTGCAGTAAAACGTGCAATTAAACGTGCGTTTAATTCATATCTCGGGAACCACTGAATATTTTTTAAGTTTTCTGGTCTTAGATTAAAGGTGATGCTTCAAGGTTTACATTAATATAAGTTTCAGATTTTAACTAGATTTTTTATAGATTCTGCAACGAGTTAAACTTAAAAAATGGTTTTTTGAGTTTATCTAGAAAACTGTACATCAACTGGTTACTCAAACATCAAAAAGTCCATTTAATAAAATATTTTTTTACAAAAAATACAAAAGCACAACTTTAAATAGGTAAAAAACGCACTTTATAAATAATTGAAAAGATTTAAATCAAGATTGCTGGAAATTTAACAAACGATAGTAAATCTAAGTTTTGTTACATTTTAAATATCTTATAGACAAAAAACCCACAATTGTGTACTAGATATATAAAAATCTTTATAAATAACTACCGTCGTCCGGGGATGTACTACCCACCCAGGGGCTATTGTTCCCACGGCTACTTTTTAATAAATAACATTTTTATATTAAAGTGATTGAAGTTCTCGCTTGGTGTAAATGTAGTT
>WNHD01008507.1:0-13776 GCA_011057455.1 Ganaspis sp. Gsp50
TCAAAATCAGTATTAATTGAATATTTTGGATCTAATGAAGACTTAAATATCAATTGTTTGTTTTAAAAGTTGATCATTTTTTTGTAGTTTCATTCCAAAAAACACAAACATAACCTCAACTTTGATTGTAGCGGAGGTCCCTTTCACCATGTCCAGTCACATATATGCTTTAAAATTAGCTTTAGAAAAGCAAAAAACGTTAATTTTGTTGCCGAGTTATGACTTAAAGTTGAGAAATATGTTTAATACGTTTACCTTCTGTAAATCGACTTCACGCATCAAAAATGAGACAAGCCTACTTGGACATTTTTAATAATAAATCAATAACGGATAAACATTCTTTAATTTTGGAAATCTCAATTTGCAATTTGAACATTCTAGCTTCAATATAAGACTTAGAATAATGAAAAATAATTATGCATTATAGATTTATTATTGAAAATGTCCAGGTAAGCCCTCTCTGACGCGTGAAGTCAATTTTCTCTCTGTGAGTGTACAAAACATGTATCTATATTGTAAGTCATAACTAGGTAAGAAATGGAAGTTGTTTGATTTTCTACCTCTCATGTCAAAGCATAATTAATAACTCAAACTTTTGCGTTTCAAAAAATTTGCTGTTTAAATTTTCCTACATTTTTCCAGGAGTTAAATTGAAGACAAAAAAATGATATATAATTTTAAGTTTTTCTCTTCATTTCTCACTTTATAATTTAAAGCATATTGCACGAATTATCTTCTAATACCACTAATTTCTTTGCAGCTGTTATTAATTATAAAGAAATCATTGATTAAGCAATGGTACGCTTTTAAATCGTGTCGCGTGTAAGCGTCGTGATAGTCGTGGACGGTAGTGTATACCTTATCTGAATTTTAAAATAGCAACAACTGGGATAATTATATTATTCTACAACTTGCTGGGAAATTAATGGGCAACATGTTGAAAGCTACCAGTGGAAACTTACTAGAAGTTATCTGAAAATGTAAACTGGTAAAATAGTAATTTCGTAATAAAAAAATTAATTTACAATCTTTTATGATAAACACTAAACGCATTATGCAACACTTTTAACTGTAAATTAAATAATAAAAATGTTGATGCTAACATTTTCGGTTCTAAGCAACTTAATATCCTAAAGCAAACGCATTAAGCCCCACGGCTACGCTGTCTTGGCTTACTTGCTATTGTTTGCACGGGTTCGAAATTCATAAGCGTCAATGTTTGTAGTATTTAATTTATAGTTAAAAGTATTCCAAAGTGCAACAGTACATAATAGAATATTGTAAAATAATATATTTTTAATTATAAATTATTGTTTTACCGGTGGAAGATTCCAGGTAAATTTCAGCAAATTTTCCGGTTTATTTTCAAGAAGTTTCCATTGAGCACTTTCGGGAAGTTTATACTATTAACTTCCAAGAAATTTCCAAAGGTAAAGTTTGACACATAAAAGAGAATTTGGCAGGAAGCTTCCAATGATTACTTGCGAAGTTAACATGGGAAACTTCGTTCTAACTTCATAGGTATTTCGGTGCCATCTGGGTGACATAAACTTATTTGATATTTATTCGCTAAATAATATGAAAAAGAAAAAGTATAGGATAATTTATGCAAAAAGTACTATTTTTTAATAATTAAAATTTAAATTAATGCATAAGAATGAAGGCCTGTTTGGGCATTTTGTCTAAAAAATAAATTCTATGATTTTTAAAGGTCAAATTATAAATTTATTTGAATTTTGCATGGATTTAATAGAAATTGGCATCATTTATATAATTATTAATGCAGTTTTGTTTGTTATTTTTCATGTTTTCTTGGACAAGGGATAAGGTCTATATGTACATACATTGTGAAAACTGAACATTGAACTTTCGCATTGACAGTATATTATTATGGTGGCTTACATTGTTACTGCATCTTTATAAGAGATCATTGTTGAATAATAATATGAGAACGACAATCTTTTTACTATGACTCTGACTAAGTAGAATGACTTTAATTTCAAGTATTCACTTGAATGTCAGAGTAATCAGAAAGAGAACCGTTATCCCATACATTATAAAAGCAATCAGTAAACTTTGCCAAAGATGTGACACAATTGAGTAGCTTACTTTATAAGTACTCAATTATATACTGCAAGTATCTGTTAAGGAGAATTCGCAGCCTGATGAAATCGTACTATAAGCTTCATTTAATCACTTTTGTCATCTGCCAAGATTATGGATTCCTGTCGTTACCAGAACATCGTCAAGAGTTTGTTTCCTTCTTGTTAGTTGAAAGAATTTAATAGAATTGTATTTGTTAAAAATTAATTTACTTCTTTATTCAGTATTGTGTGCTTAGGAATAAAAAAAAAGTAATTATCTTCTTAATCATACAGGTTTATCTACAATAGTGACTTGTAAATGCTGGAAATTTTTGAGCGGTTCAATCAAGAAACTTTTCAACAACTAAGCAGACACTCTACACACGAGCAAGGCATAACACACTGTCCATTATCAAAGAAGAATTCCTGATTCAGAACGGATTTTGTCTAATTTCATTGATGAAGAAAAAATTCCCAGCTGAAGAAAGTACTTCTTGTAGAAGATGGAGAGGAAACAAGTTGAGCCAATGAACAATAAATAACAAGGTTAATTTTATATAACGAATAACGGAAAAAATTGTCTAAAAAAAGCGTTTGATACCTAAAAAGCCTTAATTTAAAAAATAAAAGAAAATCTATTTAGTATTGAATTAAATTTCCATTTTTCAAAACTTTATTTTTAAAATCTCCATATTATATTTGTTTTTCAGAAAATTGTTATATATCCAATGGCAACTTAGATTCAGTATTTATCTTTTACCGTGGACTTTAGCTATTTAGAATGTATCACTTTTTGAACATTCTAATATATGTTATAGTAACCAGTAGGAAGATCTTTCATACATACAGTCTAAGAAATGTCACTAAATACTCTTTTACAATGTATTTGGTATTTCTTTTGTACATAGTGAACAATTGACAGCAGCAATATTTTCGTGAAAAACTGGATAGATTTTTTATATTTTCGCTATAAAGAATAAAAGGAAATTGTACTACAATTATATAAATAATTAGTATGGATTGGGTGCATTGATAGAATCGTCTTTTTACTAGGACTGTATTTAGTCTGAGTGGCTTACTTCGGAAGTACTCTACTAGATAAATCAGTAACCAGTAAAAAATCATGTATCCATCCAATTTAAAACAAGTAACTAAACAATGTATAAAAATGTACTTTGAATAATCTGTACTATAATGTAAAAAAAGACACATTAACTACAATAATAAATAGCATATTGAATTATATTCAACTCATGTTTTATCGCATTTTTCATACAAGTCGAGTATGGATAATAATATTTCTTGTTATTATAGGGTTAAAAAAAATTAATTATTTTAATTTCACAATAATTTGATAATTATTAATATACACACCTACAAAATGTACAATTCAATTTTAGTACGAAATGTATGACACACAAAAGTCAAATAAATGAAATATTAAAAGAATTGTTTTGATGAATTTTGTCTAATTTCATATCTAGTGTTGAACTTCCGTATTGCTGATTAGTTTATTACTTACCTTTCACATCAATTCCACACTCAAAATTTATGAAATTATTATCTTAAAGAACTGCACATAACACTTTAGAAATTCATTGTTAAATTCTTTAACATATACAGACAATATTAAATGTTAATTTCATAATACATTAATTTTCTGCCAAACATAAATATAATTTTTACATACCTGAATAACATGTATCTGTAATGAAATTTCTCTTTAAAAATTATATTATTTCATATATAGGAATAATTGATAACCGAAACAAATGTTCTGAGTTAAACAAGATTTCATTTAATCATAATGATCAGAATCTTTATAGACACACAACTTTTTAATTTTCGGCAGTATTCTTGGATCCACTATTTTGTATTTTGATAAACTGACATCGGATTCGTAATCAGCGATACTGAAAACCCCCGAGTAACGATTTTTGAGAGAATAAACACACTTTAAAATTTGAGCCGCCATCCTTGATCCGCCATATTGAATTTTGAAAATAGGACATCGGATATGTATCAAATAATTACCTCAATATAAATAGAGAACATAAACAGACTAATTTTATAGTGAATTATCGTTGACTTACGAATTAAATTGAAGAAAAATGGGATTTTTAGCTTTATTTGTTAATAATAAATAAAATGTTAACAATATTTTTGATAACGTTTAATTCATGTCAGAGTATCTATTTACTAGTAGAAAAAACAAAGAAACTGCTTTATTTGGTGAATTCACTGACTTATAATGTTTTACCTGAGATATTGTAGGTGTAACATATGTGTTACGCTGTGACTGAAAGGGTTAAGAAACAATTTTAAAACATAACACTGCAAACATCTGAAAATAAAAAGTGGTACTCTTCTGCATTCAAAAATGAAAATGGGTGCCATGATACTCTCTCAAAAGTAAGTTTTTTGTAAGTCTTCATTCATCATAACTACTACTCGATATTGAGCGTTGATCCATAGTTTCTAATTCCTTAAGTATGCATTACTTACAAAAACCATTGTAATGCAAAACACTGAAAGTCGCAGGGATAAAATGGGTAAATTAGCTTACATTTTTGCGCGTAGATGATTCTTACTACGTTATAAATTTATAATTTCATTTTCTATCAATACTATAACCTAGTTATAGTATAACCATAACCTGACTTTTGATATTTTAAACAAATAAAAGTTATAAAAGCAAACAAAGTAACCAGAAAGGTGGCATAGGTGTATCGAAAGATATGCCTCCCGAGATTTTTTCAAAATTCTAATATTACCTGTTTTCTCTCTCTCTCGCTTCATTTTTAATCATAAATTTAAAGCTTAATAGTATATTGTGCACCAAGTACCGAAGGCAGCTATTTTTCACCGAGCGCAAAGACTGATACACAAGTGAAGCGAATGCAACAATATGTACGAAGACGGAAAATGCACTTTCGTACGAGGAAGACACAGCACTTCGTGTAACACCTGTAACACTTGTCTTTAGAGGTTATGCGCAATATAATAATATGCAATACTTTCGTTAGACCTGCCTAGGACAAATCTCGAGCAGCGCAACAATGCCCATTAAAAGTCACAATCATACACGTATTCTCCGTAGTATCTTAATTTTTCAAGCTTTCTTTTTATCAAAAAACACTTTAAACAGCAAAAAGGTTTTCGACTGTCTATACGTGACTTAGTTATTTCACCGAAAAGACTGAATTTAGTTGATTATAAGTACTTGCACTACTGTGCACAATCATATGTAATGCTGACGGACGAAATCCCAGAAGGCATATAATATTAAAAATTTCGATAAAGAATTAGCTTGCAAATTTTTTTTTAAGAAAGTTTAAATTAAATTTCTTTTTTAAATAAACGTAAAATTCAAGAAATTCTGAAAAAAATCCTGGTACAGATTTTAAAATTCGTTAATTCGTTTAAAAATTTCGTCGTTTTGAAAATAACACCACTTGAAAACATTTTCTCGATGATACCTGTTTCAGCAGAATTTCAATTTCCTGAATCAAATACTGTTTATACATTAAAATGTACAACTTCAAAAAAAAAAAAAAAAAAAAAAAAAAAAAAAAAAAAACTGGCATGTCCGATATTTTGAACAAACCGGCCATAGCAGAACAGTTGTGACTACCTAAAATATCAGACGTTCAAGTTTTTTAAAACAACTGGGCATTCTAATATTTTAAAAATTACCAATCAACTTGACTGTACCGTTAGCTTATTATTTTTCTAAATAACCAACTGTCACATATTATTATACAAAATACCGAACATGTCCTAATATTTTTCTAAACCACCTGCCGTGCCATTATTTATTTCAGAAATAAAATGATTAGCAGATTTTTTGGAAAATGAACGTTAAAACATCCACCATGCTTAAATATTCTTTCAAAATATCTGACATCAAAATCAATTTCGAACTTCGAGGCCCTTCCGATTTGTTCAACAAATTTCTGTGCGCATGTCCTGGACGGATTCACTGTCAAAAATTCAATTTCAATAAAAAATGTTAAATATTTGAAAAAAATTTGAAAAATTATTAATTGTTTTTTAACTTGAATAATAATTCATCAAGTATTATAATTATGAAAACTAAAAATAATAATAATATGAATAATAATATAATGATAATCATCAGAAAGAAGGTAAAATATTACATTTTATACGATAGAAAAAAAAATGCAAAAGAATATTAAAAAAACAGTTTTTTTAATATTTTTGATTTTTGAAAAGGGAATAACTTTGGATAGAATTGATCTAAAAGGTTTATTGAACGATTAATTGTTGTGTTTCGAAATTGAAAAAGGGTAAAAAAAATTTATATTTTGAAGAAGGAGACGAAGTACTCGAGTGCCGAAGGCGCGCGAGTGCGGAGACGAGTTCAAATAAATATATTAATAACACAACTGACAATGAATTAAAAGATAATTTCCATATGCGCATACTTAAATAAATAATTTAATTAAATAATAACTAAATAATTAATTTCAAAAATATATTTTAAAGAAAGAAAATGAATTATAGCGCGGAAATAAATTAAATTGTATAATAATATAATAATAATAGAGAATAGAGAAATGTAAATACAACACAAGTAAAATTAATTTACGTGTAAAACATTTAGTGGAATATATTTAGAAGGTAATTTGTATATAATGTAAATATTAAAAGAAAAAAGAAACGGGATTTTTTAAATTTCGGTGGCCCCGACCAGGGGGTAGTTAACCTAATTGCCTTTATTTTAAATAAGAAACAAGGAAAAATTGTATTTTTAATATTTATAACTTTCGTCGAAATTTACTTACGACATAATAGTACATTTCTACTAATTTTACAATATGCTTTCCGCAGTATATTTGCCTATCGATATAAACTTTTTCTTCACATGGTACATGTTATTATTTAAACAATTTATTGTTGTTAATTGTTCTTCTCTTCCAAATATACCTAGAAAGATACAATGTTTTCCCATTTTTACAAATGTTTGAGTGGTGATGTTTAGATATAAAAGAATAATAAAAAATAATACTTGTTTAAACAATTATTTGTTGTTCCCACATTGTCTAATGAAAAATTGTATTTGGATCGTAAAATATTTTAAGAATAATAATATCTAAATTAGAAGAAATGCACACATTTCGTAGAATATTTAAAGATTCAAATAAAATTTTTATTTAAACAATATGTCTAAATAACAAATAATTGTTTAATCTATAATAATAAATATAGAAATATACAAATGAATAAAACAATATAAAAATATTTATGAATTGTTTGTTTAAATAATTGTTTAAAACAGTTGTTTGTTTGTTCGTTAGTTTCTTTGTACACCCGGAAAAAGAGGTCAAAACACACAGAGGGAAAAACCCCCTACCATCACGTTTCTGGTTGCACTGAAACCGAATATAATCATAAAAAATATTTTAAATCATACAAATAGATAATAAATAAATTATATAACATAATTTGAAAAAAGACGTCGACTCCGTCTTGATATAGAATCCTGTCAAATTCATATTGTTTAATAAGATAACTCTGTTTTCCTTGGAAAGTGATCGAGAAACAACATCCAAGTATTTATTTATAAATATTTTTAAAGTAAATTTGTCTATATAACGACACAAAGACAAACCATAAACACAAAATTACAAAGAAATTGGAAAAAAAACATATTTTCTTGCAAAATTTTATGTGAGTTTGTTGCAAAAGTTTGACTTAATAACAAGATAATAAATATTTAGTGAATATTTCATGTCATTGCTAATTTGTGTAAACAAATTCATATTGTTTATAATTCAATTCTTTTCAAATAGAACTAGAGATTTTGAAAGTTTTCATAATTTTTCAGCTTTTCAATTCTATTGGATGTAAGATCCACGTAAAAAAATTCCATGGAATGATTTTAGAATAGTTTGCAAAAGAGTTTCGAGAAGTAGTTTTTCAGAAAATGAGATTCTAGACGAGTTTTCTGAGTAATCTGCACAAGAGTTACCAGAAGAATTTTGCAAAAGAGTTTCGAGAAAAAATTTTACAATTTCCAAAAGAATTTCCACAAAAGTTTCCATTAAAGTTTCCAGAAGTATTCCTAGAAGTATTTTCGGAAAAGTTTCAAGAAGGTTTTTCCACAAGAGTTTCTCTAGAAATTCTTTCAAAAGTTGTTTGAAATCTAAAGATGATGAAAAATCTGCTGGAAACATCTCTGGGAATTCTTCTAAGAACTCTTAAAGCAACTCTTCTGGAAACTATTGAGGAAACTCTTAAGAGAAATCTTATGACAAATCTTCTGGACACTCTTCTGGAAGCATTTCATGGAATCTTTTTACTTGGTTTTTACATCCAATGGAATGGAACATTTGCAAAAATTAAGAAAAATCTCGGAATGTGTAACTATATTTGATAATAATTTAGATATATAGACAATATTAATTTGTTTGAAAAATTGTTAAATTATATGTTTCTGTTTTTTTGTTATTTCTGAGCTTTCGTACATTTGAAAAAAGTTACAAAAATTGAGAACAAGTTGAAATTATCTGGCTGTATTTGATCATAAGTTGAATGTAAACAATTTTCTTTAAACAATTGTAAAATTTTATTTGTTAATTTCTTGTCACTCCTTGGCTTTAGAATATTTGTAAAGTTGCAAAATTTAGAAAAAGTTGCAACAGTCTAACTCTATTTGATGATAAATTGAATATTATCAAAATGAATTTGTTTAAACAAATTAGCAATGATATAAAAAAATCAGTAAATGTTTATATTTCTGTTGCCTGGTCATAATTGTGCAAAAAACTAACAGAAAATTAGCAAAAATATTTTTTTGTCTATTTATCCGTAATTTTCTGTTTATGATTTGTTTTTGGGTCGCTATAAAGAAAAAGTTAATATTAAAAAATATATAAATAACCACTTGTCAAGAGAAACCGTGTTATCTGATTAACAATTATTAATTATCCACGATTCTTCATATAAAAACGGAGTCGACGCCTTTTTTTAAATTATATTATACAGTTTATTTATTATCTGCTTATGTAATTGAAAATATTTTTTATGCTCATATTCGGTTTCAGCGCACTCAAAAACGGGATGGTAGACAGTTGTACCCTTTGGGTCTTGACCTCTTTTTTGTGTGCCTATGTGTAACTGTTTAAACAATTCTTTGTTGTTTAGACATTGTCAAATGAAAATTTTTATTTGGATCTTCAAGTATTCTTAGAATTTTATGCATTTTTTCTATTTTCACAACATACTACTCTTAACTTATTTATCAGACAATGTCCCAACAACAAATAATTGTTCAAACAATTACTATTAATAATTATTTTTTTATATCTAATTAACTCTCAACAATTTATAAAACTGGGAAAAGTTGTGTATTTTTTAGGTAGATTTGGAAGAGAAAAACAATTAACAACAGTAAATTGTTTAAATAATAATTAACGTTTAATGAAAAAGTATATTTCAATAGATATAAATATTCTGAGGATAGCATATTGTAAAAGTATTAAAAAGAAAATGCAAATTGGTAAGTAGATTCCGACAAAAGTTGCTAATTAACGATAATTAATTGTTTAGGCAATCACTAAATTATAAATCAGAATCAGTATTATTCTGTATAAAAACCAGAGCTACATAATTTTTAAAATTTCTAAAAAATTGTGTCTTTCTAGGTACATTTGAAAAGAACCAATAATTGTCAGTAATAATTTGTTTAAACAATTGTTAGCATTAGTTGTGGTTAATAATTGTTTGAACAATTACTATTACTAATTATTGTTTTATATCTAAACAGCACTAAACAATTTGTAAAATGGGAGAAAAATTGTATCTTTCTAGGTATATTTAAAAGAAAAAAACAATTAACAACAACAAATTGTTTAAATAATAACATGTACCATGTGATGAAAAAGTTTATATAGACAGACAAATATTCTGAGAATAGAATATTGTAATATGAGTAGAAAAGTGCAATTATGTAGAAGTAAATTGCGACAAATGTTAATTAATAACAATAATTCATTGATTAAACAATCATAAATTGATTCTAGAAAGAATATGTATTATAAACAATTAATTAAGCAACAAACAAGGTGGATATCAATGTTAAATTTAAAGGGTTTTGAGCGACCGCTAAATTTATGACGTATATTAATAATTTTCTGAATTCCTTCAAATAATTATGAATTAAATTATTTGAATTTAGCGTAAAAAATTATCAATTACGGTAATGCAGTTTCAGAGGATTAAATTAATAAAATCAAGCTTCTGACATCCGCCTAGTATAGCCGTGTTCATTCGAGTGAAAGTGTTAGGTTCAATACTCCATGCTTGCGGAAAATATTTCAAAATGTAAAATAATTGTTAAGTTAGGTGATTGTGCAACTAATGAAACGAATTGAAATTTTTTTATTTGTGTTAATATTTATAATTGTTAATGAAAGAAAATATAATTTTTATTTTACATCCTATTTATATTTTATTTTAATTACTATTATTGTTAAGATTATATATTTTATTCTATATATTAATTTTTAAGTACTGCAAATATTTAAATTATATTGTTATTACTGTTATTATTTGGAATTGTATAGAATAAATTTAAATAGAAATTAATGATTAATTCTATATTTTCATATCGGTTGGAAATGACAAAATTCAATGACCCTGGTCGGATTAACTGTTTCACTTCGACCCGGAATTTATAATTTTTACACGGAGAAAAAAAAACCTCAATATTAGCAGTAAAATCCGTAGTACTTACGGATTTTGTCAGCTCAAATTGTGACAGCGGATTTGACCTGTAAATGTTACGGATTTGTTCAACAGCCAAAATTCTTAAAAATTACAAATGTAAATTCATAGAAATTAAAGAAAATTATCTATTAAAAGTCAAAGTTTAATAAGCAGTATAACTGCTAACGTATTTAAGTAAACGAAAAGTTTGATTTCTTTATTACTAAGTACGCTGGAAACGTACTATGAAATTTGAGGCTAGGTTCACTGTTTCTGATTTCTAGCAATTGAAATCCGTAAAATCTACGGTTTTTTACAATTCTTTGTACGTTTATTTCTAACAGATTAGCTTCTGCTAATTTAGGCATTTTATTTTTCTCCATGCTAAAGTATTTATGTCCAAAAGGAAATATTATATTATTATTATTATTATTATTATTATTATTATTATTATTATTATTATTATTATTATTATTACATTAAAATATATTTTTAAATTACCTAGGTATATATAAAAATTGTTTAGTATTTTCAAATTGATTAGATACTTTTTAAATCTATAATAGTCATAAATGTTAACCTTATTTATTTCTATATTGTAGAATATATTTCAAAAATATCTTAATAGAATTATATTAAATTTCATATATTCTGTATAGAAGTAGGATTTTCTGTAATTATAAAGCGTTTTTTTTATTTCATTAAATGCCAATTAAAATTCAAACAAAATTTTTATTTAAATAGAATCTGTGCAGTGCACAGGATTTTCCAGTAGCACAATCGAGTATAGCCGTGAGTTATTTTTATTATTATTCCGAAGTTATTGAAATCTATTCTTTAAACTCGGAAAACATTTCCTTATTGAAAAAAACGCGATTCGAGTAAAATTGTAATGAAGAGAAATGGTCGAATATATAATAAATCTTGTTTTAAACATAACACATGAAGTTGATCGTTTTTAATTTCAATTTTATTTTGTACCTATTAAAAATCTTAGGATTAAAATTTGTTGTTTGTATTCAATTTTTGAAAAGTTGATTTAATTCTGAGGAAAATATTAATACAGCGAAGTAATTTTTTCACTTTTTTTAATTTAAATGTTTTTTGAAGAAAATAAATTTTACGGGTTTCTATAAATTTTTCATAACAAAATTTTACAAGTTTTCCATTACTTTCATGTGAATAATAGAACAATGTCCATTGTATTTTCTTACAACTTTCCTATGTAAAAAAAGTATGGCATACAAACATTGAAATAGAATGAAAAAAATCGCAATAACACTCGAAAGAGATGGAACATTCAAATAAATTGAAACAGGAATTTTCAATTTATTAACAAACAGTTGATTTTATTAAAAGTTACAAAAAATTTACAGATTTGTCACATCGACCTTAAAAGGAGCACAACAGCAGATACAACTAGAGCGACGACAACAATGGCGGCATCGTATGTCAGTGTTGTACCCTTGACGGATTTGGAAAGGTATTATCATTATTCTTTATGTAAAGTGTAAAAAATGTCTTAAAACGTATTTTCGGGACCCTTCAAAATCTTTCTAAAAACGTTCCAAAAACGTTCAGAAACTAACATTCAAAGTTTCCCATAGGATCATATGATATAGTTATTTCATTTGAAAATCTTCAATTTTATTCACATTCTAGTCGAATTTACTTATACTTTTTCGAGTTGTTGGAAAATGTCACAAAAAATTTATAAATTAAAAATTGTGCCAACAGTAGGATTCCATCTAGCGACCCTCAATTAAAATATATATGTGTGTTTGTTTGTAAGTAAAGGAATGTTTTCTCCTGTGTTTCAGAATCATGGAATCTATGCGCAACAGGCAGGTGGAAATAGATGCGTTTCGTCGCATTAGAGGAAGAGCGAACCCATGGATGAGGATGCTCGCCTATCTGGGTAATCCGAGACACATCCCAAATTACACAAGGGAGGCATTTTTCGGAAGGAGGTACTGCTACGCCCTCCAAGTCAGATGCCTTACGTTCGCGTACCTCAACAGAATTCCGTCCGATCTTGTGTGTTCCGTTCTCTCCTGGTGTTACAAAGACTCGTTTACAATTATTTGGGAAAGGAAGGCCCATTCCTTCTACAAATATTGTAACGACGTCCACGACGGTTACTCCAGGAGAGAAAGGTACTATGCCTATTGCATCGCACACAACACTGTGTTGACCCTCAACTATAACAGAGTACCAGGGAGCAGATTCCCTCTTCGTCAATTCTAACCGCCATACCTTGGTTATACGCTCTTCATCCTCAACAACAATCGGCCCTTTTCAGGGCCACCAATTACTTTTACGTAGAATTTCTTGTTATTTCTGAGGATAATAAGGAGCTAATCCACGCGACTTCGCAGCTACCCTGAACTTATTGGAAAAAAATAAAGAGAAAACTTGTATGTTGTCAACAGTAGATTAATAATAATTTTATGTTTTAATTTTTAGGAACGCTGAAGTCTTAAAGGTTAGTGCAAAATTACCTTGAATACAACTGCATTGACTGAAAATGCAAAATGTTTAATAACAAAGAAGTATTCATTAAAACATTTCTTGTTCGCAAAGACTAAGCACAGGCTGACTGACACACTTGGTCTTATGTTTTAATGTTTTAATAGAGGTACAGAAATCGAAGGTCGTTGAGAGGAATCAAAAATTCTAGGTAGTTTCCAAAGTACGTGAATATCTATAAAAATGTTAGTTTTTAGGAACTTTAGGGTACTCCCTTTCATGTATATGTAGGTCAAGGTATCCAAATCCTTTGAGAGAATGATGAAATTCTCAGTAGTTTTCAAGAATCGTGAAAGTTAAAAAAATTCCTGGCTTTCGAAACTGAAAAGAGAAAAACTCCATTTCAGGTAAATCGATGTCAAGGAATCCAAATCCGTTGAGAGAATTCCGAAATTCCAAGTAGTTTCGGAGATTCCTGAAAGTTGAAAAA
>WNHD01008510.1:0-15607 GCA_011057455.1 Ganaspis sp. Gsp50
AATTAAAAGGGAAGCATTAATTAAGCTAAAACTGTCAGCAAACATAGCCTAATTTCAAATGCTTGTAAGGTCCCTTTCTTCAGATCGTGTCACAAATATAAATATAAATATAAATATAAATATAAATATAAATATGAATATAAATATAAATATAAATATAAATATAAATATAAATATAAACATAAATAAATAAAAATAAAAAATAAAATAAATTAAGATTAGAATAGAATTGGATATTCTAATTTATTATGTTTATTTCTACTTATTTATTCATTGAAAAATAAAAATTGTGAATGATCTATTGATGCGAAATACATACCAGGATCGAACTTGAAGTTATTGTTATTGTTGTTATTAGTGCTGTTGTTGTTATTAATGCAAGGGGCAACATTTGCGGAAATAGGTGTATTGGACGATTTCATGGTACCCTTTGGCTTTCGTTTGCGAGTTTGAATATTTTCTTTCTTCATTGCTAGAGGCCTATTGACTCCATGAAGTTTATAATATAGTCCACAAGCGTTACAAACAGATTCTCCCAATTGGTTGCGACGCCATAAAGATGTTACAGTTGTCTGACAGTTGCTACATGTAAGTCCTGTTCTTCTGGATGCAGACTGCAGACAAAAAATGCTCTTTTATTATTCACAACCAAAGTTTCGACATTTAATTTTCGGTCACAAGAAAACAAATCCAGTTTTAAAATTTCTTATAAAATACGTACAGGTACTTTGAAATAAGAAGAAAATAAAAAATGTGAAAAGAAGCGATTCATGATCATTTTATATAAACTCGCAGCTTTACTGTATAACATGAAATCACAAAAATACCATTTTATGTCTTTTGAAAATTTTCACATTTTCATTTTCAGAAAAGAGGAAGCAACTGTTTTAATACCAGAGGTGTCTTGCACAAATGAAAACTTAACATTGTAAATAGAATGTTGTCTTTTTTCTTTACAGATTTATAGATAGAATTTTTACAGATTTATCATGTTACATAAGCACAAAGATTTTTGACAATTATACAAACTCTGAAAATAAGGTTGAATTAACTCCGAATGATGCGAATTGTTTGAATTTCTTATATATGATCATCAGCGCTAATGAGAAGGTATTTTTTATTCTAATTTTGTTTCATCAAATTACCATCTTTGTACAAGAAACCTTTGACTATCAAGATCAACCGGAGAAGAGGAAATAAAGCCACCACCTCGCGGAAAGTCACGCTTGCCTGCAAATTTATCAACATGAGTATTACATCTTTGAAAATTAGAAACCAGATTGACAAACAAGCAGTTCATCAACTCAGATCAATTAATTTTTATTTAGACACTTTAACGATCATTATTTTCACAATTTTTAAGATTTTTGTCCAGGCTTAACGTGATTTCGGAAAGGAGAGTGGTTATACCATGGGTATAGTGGCACCTCAAGCTACGACAGATCTCGAAAACAGAAATTGGTGAAAAAAGGAGGTGCATTCAGAGAATGGAAAGAATAAATGACATGAATGATGAAAAATATACAAATGAACACAGGAATCTAGACAGAAGGAATCGAAAAATAAACCAGGAATAAAAATTACAAAAAAGTGAATAAAAATAGATAACTTAAAAATTAACACGAAAGAACGAAATCAGAATTACAAAATGAAAACAAAATTTGAAAACAAAATTCGAAAACACAGCTTGAAAAATGAAAACAGAACTCGAGAAATGAAAATGAAATTATAAACATGATTTCAGAAATTTAAGAAACAAATTGCAGAAAGTAAATTTATTTTCAATTAATTTTGAATTTTCTTTGAAGGATTTTCAATTTTTAAAATGATGTGAAAAAGTTGCAATGATTGCGAAACGTTTGTGGCTACTTTTTTCATCAAGTGAAGATAAATAACTTTAATTTTTTCCAAAGTCGTTCCAGATGTTGTTTAGATGAATCTTTCCTTCGAGGCATGTCATCAATAATTCTTCAGATCTTTATATGAACTCACGGAAAATCTTTCAGGGATAAAGTGTCATGTAAGAAGTGTTAAATATGAAATCAGAATGATAAATGTAACCGATAATTCCCTTTTTTAATACACGTAAAATCCCACTCGAAAAATGCAAATGTTTTGTCAAAATGTAAAAAAGATGTTTCCAAAGATCCAGATTAATTTATCTAAAAATTTAGATTAATTGAACTACGTTTCAGATTAATTTATCTAAAGATTCAGATTAATGTATCTATAGATCCAGATTAATGTATCTATAGATCCAGATTAATCTACCTATAGATCCAGATTAATCTATCTATAGATCCAGATTAATCTATCTATAGATCCAGATTAATCTATCTATAGATCCAGATTAATCTATTTATAGATCCAAATTAATCTATCTATAGATTCAGACTAATCTATCTAAAGATGCAGATTAATTTATCTAAAGATCCAGATTAATTTATCTAAAGATGCAGATTAATTTATCTAAAGATCCAGATTAATATATCTATAGATGCCGATTAATCTATCTATAGATCTAGATTAATTTATCTAAAGATGCAGATTAATTTATCTAAAGATCCAGATTAATTTATCTATAGATGCAGATTAATCTATCTATAGATGCAGATTAATCTATCTATAGATCCAAATTAATCTATCTATAGATTCAGACTAATCTATCTAAAGATGCAGATTAATTTATCTAAAGATCGAGATTAATCTATCTAAAGAGGCAAATTAATTTATCTAAAGATCCAGATTAGTTTTTAAAAAACGTTTATCTAAAAAGAAAGTAGTATATTTTATCCCATTATGCCCAATTTTCAGAAAATAATAAAACAATTATGAATGATGTAAAATGAAAATATCTTTCAATTCCAAGTATCGTTTTCAAAATAATGAAAAATTGTTTTTTAACTATACGTGAGACCGTTAAGCACTATTTAAATAATAATAATTCATAAACAGTCGGAAAGATGTTAAGGAAGTAGAAACATGGAAAATTTAACAGATGATATAAAAATTGTAAATCCTTTCAAAACAAAAAATCAAAACAAAAAATCAAAACAAAAAATCAAAACAAAAAGTCAAAACAAAAAATCAAAACGAAAAATCCAAACAAAAAATCAAAACGAAAAATCCAAACAAAAAATCAAAACAAAAATAAACAAACAAACAAATAATAATAATAATAATAATAATAATAGTAATAATAATAATAATAATAATAATATTCATAATAATAATATTTACAAAAATAGTATTTATAATAATAATAATACTAATAATAATAATTCGATTCATTGTAGTTATTTTTGATAAAAGTAAGAACAATAATAATATCAACAATAATAACAATAAAAGTATGAACAATAAAAGTATAAGTATTTATAATTAATAAAGAAGGAAAATGAGAAGAAAGGATTATGAAAGATGTAAAGATGAGCGTAAATGAGAAAAAGATAGAAAAGATAATGTTGGGGTGGGGGATGACACCTACCAAACGGCGGCCCGATTTCTCCTCATGGACGCGAGGTGAGCCACTATACCCATAGAAGCTTTTGCAGAATTCGCCCTGGTCCGCCACTGAAACAGACAGGAGGCCATACGTTAGGGGTGTTTGCACCAAAAAAGATTTTATCATGCTGTGTTTTCAATTTTCACAAAAAAAATGTCTGCCTTCAAATAATTGGCCTTACATTTTTTTAATCTCTTTCTTCAATTACTTTATTTTACACGTAATGCATTTTTCACACCACGGGCGAATTCCTACATAGGCTCCTGGTCGCCTTTTGCAGGCTCTTTTGCCACCGGTCCAGCACGAGAAATATTCTGGGTCCCCTAATACTCCGATTTTATAAAAAAATGCTTACGATGCTAAACATTTTTCTATATCATTATTATTAAGACAATGCTCCTCGGGGAACAAAAATAAGTCTATTCCATCATTTTCTATAAATGTCATATGTTTTTGAAAACATCAACTTGTTTTTTTCAAGTTGACATCAACTTGTACTTTTTGAAAAGAACAGAAGAAGTGAAAATGAAACGTGTTTTATTTTTACTTTTACGCTCAAATGAAACGTACATATGATACGTAATATAATGATAAAAACATAATGATACGTAATAATTTTTTCGTGTTTTTTAAAAAGTCAGAATACAGTATTCCCTCGGAATAAGGCTACTCGTGATAGGACGCTCGTTTCAGACGCTCCCTTCCACTTTCCATGCGGTCCGAAACTGTGAGGTCAGAGTGGGGGGAAACTTTTCCAGGAAAGACGCTAAAGTCTTGTACTCGGCTCTATTCAGAAGGAGTACTGTAACTGATTATATTGTTTTTGATATTTTTCGACATACAAATTATTTTCTTAACTCTTTGAACTAATCGTGATTGCTTATTGCTTGGTAATTTGTGCTTTCAATAATAATTATTTGCTTCCTCTTTATTGCGCTTTCATTGGATTTTTTTTTAAAACTGATTTGGTATGTATTTTTCTCGTGTGACCTGGGCGGGACAACAGCTTACCAGGCGCCGTGTTTGTTTGACCAATGGTCGATTCATTCCGTTCATCTTGTGATAAAGACCGCATGCGTTGCAGAGATAATGTCCGGTCCCGTCTCTTCGCCACAAAGGGGTGGAAATAGCTCCACAATTTACACACTCACGACCCTCCGTAAAGAACTCCACTTCATTGCTGTGCACTGTGTATTTCAGAGACATTTGTAAATTCTGTTTTTCAAATTGCCACATGTGTGTGTCGTCATTTTAAAATTCAACATTCATCGTTTACTGAATGATCATGACAATAAGATTAATAATTATGTTAGGAAAAATAAATAAAATATATAAATATTAATAATTAATGAATAAATAAAAAATATAAATATTAATAATTAATAAATAAATAAAAAATATTAATATTAATAATTAATAAATCAATAAAAAATATAAATATTAATAATTAATAAATAAATAAAATATATAAAAGGGCCGTTCAAAAACCACGTGGACAATTTTTTCATAGATTTTGACCCCCCCGCCCCCCCATTGTGGACACAAAAATACATTGAATCGTAGACATTTTCAGACTTTTTGAAACCCTTCCGCCCCCCTAAAGTGTCCACGTGGTATATAAACGGCCCCAAATATTAATAAGTAATAAATAAATAAAATATCATACTAATAATGATCATATTAATAATAATAATAATAATAATAATAATAATAATAATAATAATAATAATAATAATATTAATAATACTAATATTCATAATAATAATGTTTACAAAAATAATATTTATAATAATAATATTCATAAAAGTAGTATTTATAATAATAATATTTATAAAAATAGTATTTATAATAACAATATTTATAAAAATAGTATTTATAATAACAATATTTATAAAAATAGGATTTATAATAATAATAATCACTTGTTTTGTCTAAAATAATAATCATTTTACTATAAATGATAACAATAATAATTGTAATAACAAAATAATATTAAGGTAAGGTTCATAAATGGTTTTACGGAATTTGTTCCCCCCTCCCTTTTTTTTCCTAATGACACTCTGTCATGGCATATTGGAGAGTACACATAACTTCTAAAGGAATGTTGCGTTTTTATCCCCATTTTTTGTCAGAAAAAAATTTTAAAAATTCAATTGTTATACGGATTTTTGCTCTCTTGTAAATAAATGTTTTAATTCTTTTAATAAACGCGCAAAAAGTTTATATTGCTGTTCGAATTGATTTTATTAATTAAAAAAGAATAGAGAGTGTATCATTTATAGACGGTTCTTTTAATAAAATCTAAAATAACTAAAAAATACACTCTCATTATTGATGAGAATGTAAAAATTAAGTAAATCAGTAAAAAAAAAATAATATTCTATCGAAACTGTTGTAAGATTTTCTCTTAACAAAATCAGCATAGATGGGTTGTTGTCGTTTTTTTTGAAATGGAGATCCAAATGACGAAAATAGTTTATTAAGTAATTCAAAAACTTTTGCAATAATATTGAAAGAAAAGTGTGATATTATAATTAAGAAGTTATTTAACAACTTATTGATTTAAGTAGATATTTATGATATCTGCTTAATGATTTAAGTATAGATATTTATGATATCTACTTAATGATTTAAGTAGATATTTATGATATTTTGTTTGTTATTTTTTCCAGAGAGAAACAAAGTAGCAAATTGAGGACATTTAAAGGGAAGATGAATAGCAAAGAAAAAGTGGATGGCGAGCGGATATGACATTATCAGTTTCCGGTTATATTGTTGATAACAGAAACTAGGGGACTTCCAACAAAGTTTTACGCGTTGAAAATAATTCTACATATATTTGTAAAATGTACGCATATTTTTTTAAAAATACACGTACTCTTTGAAAGTGCGCACACATTTTGTAAAAATACACGCCCTCTTTAAAAGCGCACATATTTTTTAAAAATACACGTTTTCTTTAAAAATGCACACATTTTTTTAAAAATACATGTACTCCTTAAAAGTGCACATAGTTTTTAAAATTCAACGTATTCTTTAACAGTGCGTATTTGGGACTACAGTCAACTCTACGAATAGTGCCGCAGATTTGCACAAATTTGCACAAAGGGAATAAAAGACGCTCGAGTGAGAAAAGAAAAGCGACACTATTCGTAGAGTTTTAGTGGCACCATTCGTAGAGTTTTAGTGGCACTATTCGTAGAGTTTTAGTGGTACTATTCGTAGAGTTTTAATGGCACTATTCATAGAGTTGACTGTACACATATATTTTTTAAAATTACATGCACTATAGTCAGATATTCTGTAAAATTTCAAATTCTTCAAAATTAGTAAACTAAACATATTCTTTAACTTCACGCTTCTAATGATTAATTTTAATGTACAAATTTTGTCTGTTGTTAAAAATCAAAAAGCAATATTGTCTTGAAAGAAAATACGATTAACGTTGAGAAGAAGGGTCAAAGAACCATAATTACTTTGACAATAAACTGACTGGGAAGGCAATAGGATATTATGTAAAAATTATGCTGACTACAATCTAGTATTCTATACAGATGAATTCTTCGTCTCATCCATCTCGAGGACCTTAATAAAATGACTCGTATTCCGATCTCTCGTCTCTTTGACGCCACGGAATGTGCAATTGTTATGGAAATCCGATAAACTCCATTTCTCGAAAATGTCTTCGATTTTGAAAAGAAAATTATTTGTCAAAAAGCTTCGAATATTAAAAACGGTACAAGAACGAGAATTTATAAGAGTTTGTAAGTTTATCTTGTAAGTTATTCATTTAATAATATTACATGATTTATATTGTTTAATTTTTCGTTGGAAGTCAAATAAACTATATAGTTTGGTTAGATAAACTATATAGTTTAGTCAGATAAACTATACAGTTTAGTCAGATAAACTATACACTTTAGTCAGATAAACTGTACAGTTTAGTCAGATAAACTATACAGTTTAGTCAGATAAACTATACAGTTTAGTCAGATAAACTATACAGTTTAGTCAGATAAACTATACAGTTTAGTCAGATAAACTATGCAGTTTAGCCAGATAAACTATATATAGTTTATCATACAAGTTATTTATTTAACAATATTACATAATTTATATTGTTTAATTTTTCGTTGCAAGACATATTGAATGAATTGTGCAAAAATAAATTGAGGAACGAAAATAAATTGAATGTTCTCAAGTTCAAGAATAGTGATTCTAATAGATTTTGAATTAATTTGAGACCAGCCACGTGTCCAGGTCCTTAGGATGATATACACGACAGTACTGGCATTTCTTACGGAACGAAAGTTGAGACTGTTAGAGACGGTACTAGCGGTACTGTGCCTAAGCGTCTGGTCGGTTAAAGTTAAACTTAAATTCTCTGCACACTCAAGACTGCGGTATGTTAAAAGGCCTCCGAATTCAGCAGCCAACATGTGTAACAGACTTTGCTCATCAAAGAGCCTCTTAAGTTTAAAAACATTTTTTAACCACATCCCATAACCCTCACGCACTCCACATCCGAAAGGCATTTTATAACTCTGAAAATTTTTAATTAGTAGTATTCTTTCTGCCCATTTTCATTCATCACAAACTTTTCTTCATTTACTCTCTTCATTTACTCTCTTCATTTACTCTCTTCATTTACTCTCTTCATTTACTCTTTTCTTTTTTTCTTTTTTTCTTTTTTTCTTTTTAGGTTTTAATTTTAACTTTTGCCATTTATCTTTTACCTTCTAGCTTCTAGCTTCTAGCTTCTAGCTTCTAGCTTCTCGCTTCTAGCTTCTAGTTTCTAGCCTCTAGCTTCTACTTTCTACCCTCTACCTTCTACCTTTTATTTTTTATCCTTTATCTTTTATCTTTTACTCTCTGCTTTTTACATTTAATACACGGAGAAAAACCGCAAGTGAAATGGACCTAAAACTTATAGGTAAAAATTACTTAAGTAGTTGAGTTAGAGTACTTAAGTAAAAATGACCTAAGTACTTAAGTAGAATTTGCTTAATAATTTAGGTCAAGTTTACCTAATACGTTAGGTAAACTATACTTATCTACTTTTTTCAAAATATAAAACCGTTAAGTAAATATTACTTAAATGATATTAAGTAGATTTTACTTAACTAAATTGGGTAAATTTCATTTTCAATTTTTCTCTGTGTACTTTGTATGCAAAGGAGGAAACTTTCTGAACAAAAAATAAACTTGTTTACCCCAAAAGTCAGAGAATTGTAATACCAATTAACGATCATCAACAAATAAAGTAATGCGAGTCTTGAGAAAAAACTCGTTGACCTCGAGGATCCCTGAGACCTATAATCAGCATCAAGCAATTACGCATATTGAATCGCAAGTACCGAAATTAATACGGATCAAAACTTTTTTTTTTTATCAAACAAGCCTTTATCGAAGTCCCAATTATAGAAACTTTAGTCAATAACGAAAGATAAAACTCACAGTGGACTTAAGAACTTGCATAACACAGTGAAGAATGCTATTTTTTAAAATATTGATCCCCCTTTCATCCAAGAAAAATAATTTCACTCTAAAATCAAGTGATTTATGGATTCACTAAAATAAGTCCGTTTTCTTAATTCAGACGATTCGTACAAAATCATAGTTCCTCCTGATCCTCTAGTTCTAATGTAGTTATTAGAAATTTTTTATTGGACCGGGTCTAGAAAATGATCAAAAAACGCAACACTCAGAAAAGTAGAAGAAGCGATAAAAGTGAAGAAACATTTTCTCGTAGAGACGCTCTGGTTAAGATGCTACATTATGAAGAAGAAGAAGAAGAAGAAGAAGAAGAAGAAGAAGAAGAAGAAGAAGAAGATGCCTTAGAATGTAATTGAACGAATTAATTTAATGTATTAGAACGAATTAATTTAATATATTAGAGCGAATTAATTTAATATATTAGAACGAATTAATTTAATATATTAGAACGAATTAATTTAATGTATTAGAACGAATTAATTTAATATATTAGAACGAATTAATGTAATATATTAGAACGAATTAATTTAATGTATTAGAACGAATTAATTTAATGTATTAGAACGAATTAATAATTTATTAACGAATTAGTCATTTATTAACGAATTAATCATTTATTATTTCAATGTAGAATGTAATTAAGGATTGACTTGTTGAATGAACTTGAAAGAAATAAACGAATATAAGAAAAGTGTACGTCAGAGCTTATATTATCATATAAGACGATTGTGAGAAATTATCTCTATCTGATACTGGCCTAAGAAGATGTATTTATTTTTACATAGGTAGTGACTGAAATACCTAAATTATCATTTACATTCTTGAACGTAGATACGACAGCCCTATGTTTTCCGTGATATCATTTGTAGACGCGACTTGATTACACCTACATTGTAGCTAGGTCAGGGTTATATATCAGTGTTTTGCTAGTAATTCGATTATCACATTTAAAGCTTCCAACTTTATTCACTTTATACGCCATTTACGCTATATTTGTACCTACAGTTTTATATAAAATCATATAAGCAAAAACATACACAGCTACTAATTATTAATGCCCTTTCGGAAGACATTCAATCCATAGAATAACCATTCGTAATTAGGTATACTAATTCATTACACTCTCAAAGAGAAAAATTAGACCTTTAACAGTATAAGATGGACTTTTTTTTGCAAAAGTTGTTTTTTTTATTTTTTTATACGAGTAATAATTAATTTTGTTCTACATTTAACCCTTATAATAATGATCAGTTTTTGCGTTTAACCCCTACAATAATAATAATAAAAAATAATAAAAATAATAAAAATAATAATAATAATAAAAATAATTAAAAAAATAATAATAATGATAATAATAATAATAATAATAATAATAATAAAAATAATAATAAAAACAATAATAATGATAATAATAATAATAATAATAAAAATAATAATAATAATAATAATGATTCGTTTCATTTAACGGTAATTATATGCCTATTCACATGTGACCCTTTTCCTCTACATTTGGAGACAGTAACGAATCCTGATCTCGTATCTAAAGCAATTCGTTAGCAAAATGTAAGAAACTATGGATTCTTATCAGAAATTTACACTTATTAATGCAGAAAACTATATATATATCACGAACGAGACGCCGACCGCATCAGTGACCCATGCAAACAAATAAATCACTTTATATGACGCGATAGTCATTAGCCACTTAGAAATTCGTAGCCCCCCACCTTCAAGTATCTTAAAGGCGTAAACATGCTTTAAAAATAATAATAATGCTGAAAATTATCTAAGTTTTACTTGTTTTCTCAAGTAAAACTTAGATAATAAATTCGCCAAATTGCAATTGAAGATACAGTTTTAAAACAAGTTTTATAATTTGTCAATAATTGGACAATTATTTTTTAATCGTTATTCAACAATTTAATAAATAAGTAATTTTTAAATTATCCTTCATGAGAATTGATTGAGTTTGTAGTTAATTAAAAGAAAGGGCAAGAAGAAAGTCTGCACTTTAATTTGACTAGATTTTTCTTTTAGTTTCGTTAAAAATAATTTAATATGACTCAAATTCGTTAAAGGTTAGGGAGAGAAGAAAAATGTTCATTTGAGAGGGTTCTTCATGGGGGCAGCTAATTTTCTTAGATTGAAAAGAAATTGACTTCGCAGAGGAAAAGAGTCTGAATGTAAAAATAACTTTACTTTTTCTGGTTAAATTAACGAAAATTTGAAATAAAGTGTTGTTCATTTTAGCAATATCTGCCTTGAGGAACAAAAAGAGTTGAAGAACAAAAGGAGTTGAAGAACAAAAGGAGTTGAAGAACAAAAGGAGTTGAAAAACAAGAAAGTTGAAGAACAAAAGGAGTTCAAGAACAAAAAGAGTTGAAAAACAAAAAAGTTGAAGAACAAAAGGAGTTGAAGAACAAAAAGAGTTGAAAAACAAAAAAGTTGAAGAAACAAAAGAGGCGAAGAACAAAAGAAGTTAAAGTAACATACTAATTGAAGAAACGAGAGTTAAAAAAATAGTTGAAGAAGAAAATGTAGAAGAACAAAAATAGTGAAAGTAATATAAGAGTTGAAGAAAGAAGAGTTGAAGAAACAAAAGAGTTGAAAGACAAAAGGTGTTGAAAAACAAAAAGAGTGTAAATATATATACGAGTTGAAAAAAGAAGAGTTGAAGCTCAAAAAGAGTTAAAGAAATAAGAGTTGAAGAAACAAGAATTAAAGAAAAGAAATTCATAGTTGAAGAAAAAGAACAGTTAAAAACAAAATAATATAAGGGCTGAAAAAACAAGAATTGAAGAACAAACAAAATTGAAGAACAAAAAGAGTTGAAGAAACAAAAGAGTTGAAGAACAAAAAGAGATGAAGAAATTAAAAGAGTTAAAAAACAAAGAGTTGAGAACAAAAAGAATTGAAGAACGAAAAGAGTTGAAAAACAAAAAGAATTGAAGAACGAGAAGAGTTGAAAAACAAAAAGAATTGAAGAACGAAAGGAGTTGAAAAACAAAAATAATTGAAGAACAAAAAGAGTTGAAGAAACAAAAGAGTTGAAGAAACAAAAGAGTTGAAGAATAAAAAGAGATGAAGAAATTAAAAGAGTTAAAAAAAGAGTTGAGAACAAAAAGAATTGAAGAACGAAAAGAGTTGAAAAACAAAAAGAATTGAAGAATGAAAAGAGTTGAAAAACAAAAAGAATTGAAGAGCAAAAAGAGTTGAAGAATAAAAAGAGATGAAGAAATTAAAAGAGTTAAAAAAAAGAGCTGAGAACAAAAAGAATTGAAGAACGAAAAGAGTTGAAAAACAAAAAGAATTGAAGAACGAATAGAGTTGAAAAACAAAAATAATTGAAGAACAAAAAGAGTTGAAGAACAAAAAGAGTTGAAGAAACAAAAGAGTTGAAAAACAAAAAGAATTGAAGAACAAAAAGAGTTGAGAAAACAAATGAGTTAAACAACAAAAATAAATTAAATGAAAAAAGTTAAAAAATAAAGTGTTGAAAAACAAAAAGAACTGAAGAACGAAAAGAGTTAAAAAACAAAAAGAATTGAAAAACAAAAAGAATTGAAGAGCAAAAAGAGTTAAAAAACAAAAAGAATTGAAAAACAAAAAGAATTAAAGAACAAAAAGAGTTGAAAAGCAAAGAGATTAAATATAATATAATAGTCAGAGGTAAAAAAGTGTTAAACAATGCTTCCCTATGAGAAAGCAAAAATAAAAGAGTTAAAAAAAGAGTTGAAGAAAACAAAAAAACAAAAAGACTTACAAAGAGTTGAAAATAAAATAATTTTAAAACATCACCAAATAAAAATATGAAGAATGGAATTAGAAAGATTTAGCAAACTATTAAAAATGAATTGGAGCTGTTTTTACGACAGACCGCCCTGAAAATACTGCAGAGTACCATGGCTAATATTACAAACTACTCGTAACATGGCTCGTCTGTTCTCGATCAAAGCGCAGAGAAAAACCCATATAGACAACACGCCCACCGATTTGTTTGACAATTTCCACACGACCGAATAAGATCGAGGATCTACTTTTTCTCCCTTCTTTGCTACACTTTACTCAGAGAAGACACGCATCGAAGTGTACCAAATCTCTCTATAAATCTGTCACTGTCTGATGTGCATGTTTTAGGTACCCTAAGGTCATTCGGGGACTCCTTTTTAAAAAAAACATTTTCTCACAATTTTCCTAGAAATTATGGGTGGATCACTTTATCGTTACTTTATTATTTACAAGTGAACATATGTCGAATAGTCTTTTTATATATCCAACACGAAGCATTTTATATAGTCGTAATTATAAACATGTGCACTATAATTGTATACTGAATGTTTGAAATTATCCATTTTTAATTGAAACTATCAATTTTTAATTGAAATTATCAATTTTTAATTGAAACTATCAATTTTTAATTGAAATTATCAATTTTCAATTGAAATTATCAATTTTCAATTGAAATTATCAATTTTCAATTGAAATTACCAATTTTTAATTGAAATTATCAATTTTTAATTGAAATTTTCAATTTCAAAATTTGACTCATTTGGAATAAATGAATGATTGACTTTATTGTTATTAAGAGTTGTTCACTAAGACTTATTTTATAGTGGAGCTTCAATTATTTTTAACAATTATAACTTATGTAAGTACATATGTATAAGAATCATATATACACAGAATATTCTATGTAAAAATAGTGCTTTTGTAATTGATGATGATCAAAAAAGCTCACACTTGTTTTTTGCATATTTTATCATTTAAATTATTTTAATTCAATTCTATTTTTCTAAATTATTTATATATTTCTTATCTCTTGTTATAATCTTGTACAATGAGTCAAACCCGTATGTAAATAAAATAAATAAATAAATATATTATATTAATAAAAATTAGTATACAAATCTTAGGCAAATATTATAAAAATCGGTCTTGAATTAATTTGAAGTGATTCCGAACAAATGCGCAGTAATATAATATTTTTGTTGCAGTTTTAATGAGTAAAATAATTAGTATAATAAATTTACGATTAAAGAATGCAAATTACTTTTAACATTGTTAATGATGCCGTCACTCGGAGGATATGTTAGCATTGATCTCACGAATCGCGTGATTCGATAAAGTGCCGAACGTGAGAATATGTTAAGTTTCATATCGTAATTAATCGATCATTTGAAATGAAGGAAACTCTGTTCTCTTTTCATTTAAATACAAGTTTCAAGTCACTTTTTAATTACCCGAATCAATAAATTATTTGACTTTATTCAAGTAGCGATATTCGTTTGCATTTTTTAAATATATTAATTATGTTCAAAATTGTCGCATTATAAATTTTATTCTGAAAACTAACTATATTTACATATTTCAAATTATAATTTTCCTATTTCAATTTACAGTTTTTTATTTCAATTTACAATTTTCTTATTTCAATTCATACAATTATCATATTTCAATTCACAATTATCATACTTCAATTCACAATTATCATATTTCAATTCACAATTATCATATTTCAATTCACAATTATCATAATTCAATTCATAATTATCATATTTCAATTCCAAATTTTCATATCTGAATTTACTGAAAGAAAATATTTCTTGATTCGAAGCAAAAATGCATTGGATTTAATTTGATTTATTCTTGCAATCGGACTTAAAATATGTATTCTTGACTCAAAAATAATTATTCTTGATTTAAGTCTCTATTCTTAATTCAAGTATTTATTCTCGATTCAAGAGCAACTATTCTTGATCCAAGTATTTATTTTTGTTTCATTTTTAAAAATTCTTGCGATAAATTGAAAATATTCTTAAAACAAGAGTAAATCGCAAGTATATTTTGATTCTTTCTTTACGAATTCTTTCAGTGTTTCATTCTTCAATTTACAATTTTAATATGTAGTTCAAATTGCAAATAATTTCGTGCTTCAAACTGCACTTTCTTTTTTTCTACTTTTGTAAGCCATCTTAATTCTTTTTAACACAAATAAATAAATAATACCAGAGAAAACAATTGCGAAACTTTGATGCATACAAATCTTTACTTATTATTTTTGCATCTATTTTTCTCTTTCTCCCAAAAAATTTGGTTTTTCATGGATTCTTGAAACTTGAATCAAAATGAAAAAATAACAGAAAAAAAAATAAAAATATAATAAAATAATAAAAATATAATTTTAATAATAATAATAATAGTAATAATAATAATAATAGTAATAATAATAATAATAGTAATAATAATAATAATAATAATAATAATAATCTCTCTATATTTATAAAAAGATTTCGCCGCCGCCGCCGCTGTTTCAGACTTTCAGTTTCAATATTTTTTTGATATTTACTACCTTTTCAAAAAACATAGACCCCATCAAATGAATATTTACTATCTTTTCAAAAAACATAGACCCACCAAATTAATATTTACTATCTTTTCAAAAAACATAGATCAACCAAATCGACATTTATTATCTTTTAAAAATACATAGAATATCGTTTAAAAAACCCTTTTAGAAAGTTTGTATATAATATTTGTAGATTAGTATAAATTGTACATGAAACATATATAAAACATAAAAAAAATATAAAATACTACTCTCTTAAA
>WNHD01008511.1:0-10715 GCA_011057455.1 Ganaspis sp. Gsp50
AATGAAAACGCAACTCAAAAACTATAGTATTTCATAAAAAAATAGAAATCGATTTTTTTGACGATAGGTACCTTTTCTCCTGCGGCGTCACATATATGGTTATCATTTTTGGATATCCAACAAATAGTATCCATCAATAAACTGTGAAAAAAAATTATTTACTCGCTGCGTTTTACTTGCAAATGTCAGGTGTGGTTTATTTAGCTTAGGGGATGATTACATTGGTTGTTTATGGATAACTATATATGGATATCATTTCTGGATATCCCACAAATAATATCCCTAGATAATCTGTTTTAATAAATATTTATTAATCACTTGGTTGTATTTGGAAAAGTAAGGGGTTGTTTCTTTAGCTTAGGGGATGATTATATTGGTTGTCTATGGATAACTATATACGAATATCATTTCTGGATATCCAACAAATAATATCCCTCGATAGTCTGTTTTAATAAATATTCATTAATCACTTGGTTGTAATTGGAAATGCTAGGGGTTGTATATTTAGCTTATTGGTTGAATATATTGGTCGTTTATGGATGGTTACTGTTGGATATCATTTCTAGATCCGCAGCGGATAATATCCATCGTTAGTCTGTTGTAAAAAAATTCAGTGAGCAGTTGGATGTAATTGGAAATATTAAGAGGTGTTTATTTATCTTAGGGGATGATTATATTGGTGGTGTATGGATGGCTATATATGGATATCATTTCTGGATATCCAACAAATAATATGATTCGATAGTCTGTTGTGCAAAAAATGCTCTAATCAATGGGTTGTATTTGGAAATATTAGGGGTGGTTTCATATTAGTTGGTTAATTCTAGTGTTTTTATGGTTAGTTTTTGATGAATATCATCTCTAGATTTCCAGCGAATAATATCCTTTGTTAGTCTATTTTAATAAATATTCATTAATCACTTGGTTGTAATTAAAAATGGTATGTGTTTTATATTTGTCTTAGGGGATTCTTATATTGGTTGTTTATGGATAGCTATATATGGATATCATTTATGGATATCTAACAAATAATATCCCTCGATAGTATGTTTTAATAAAAATTCATTAATCACTTGGTTGTAATCGGAAATGTTAGGGTTTGTATATTTAGCTTAGGAGTTGAATATATTGGTTGTTTATGGATGCTTTCTGATGGATATCATTTCTAGATCTGCAGCGGATAATATCCATCGATAGTCTGTTGTAAAAAAAATTCTTCAATCACTTGGTTGTACTTGGAAATTTTAAGAGTTGTTTATTTAGCTTAGAGGATGATTATATTGGTTGTGCATGGATGGCTATATCTGGATATCATTTCTGGATATCCCACAAATAATATTCTTAGATAATCTGTTTTAATAAATATTCATTAATCACTTGGTTGTAATTGGAAAAGTTAGAGGTGTTTTATTTTTTTAAAAGGGGATGATTCTACTACTTGTTTATAAATAGCTATTGTTGGATAACATTTCTGGATGTCCAACAAATATTACGACGCGTTATTCTGTTGTATAGAATATTCTTTAGTCACTGGGTTGTATTTGGGAATGTTAGCGATGGTTTATCTAGATTAGGGGATGAATCTAATGGTTGTTTATGAATGGTTGCGGATGGATATACTTTCTTGATATCCAGCGAATAATATCCTTCTTTATTCTCTTGTAAAAAAATTCTTAAACACTTGGTTGTAGTTGGAAATTAATTATTAGGTTTGTTTAGAGATCCTCTTTCGAATCACGGGTGGTTTACATTAAAAACAATTAAAACTTTTTTTTCGTGGGTACGTAGTTATCTTATGCTATTTAATTATTTAACTTAAATTCATATAATTTGCATTTTACTAGTTCATTTATTTGTACATTTTCTAGTACTTTATTTGTTTTTCTCTTATAACAGAAATTATAATTATTAATAGTTTATTTTTTTCTTTAAAAAAAACTTATCTTTTTTGCACTACTATCTTTCGAATCATGGCGGTTTTGCATACAATTAGAACTGTTCTTTTTGATTATTTACTTTTAATCCTAAAAGTTTGTGTTTTACTCTATTAGATTATATAAACCTTTGCTTGTTTTTACATCCAGAGCGAAAAATAATATAATTAATAGTGTTAACGTAATTAATCGTTTGGTGTCTTAAAGACAAGTCTTCTTTCTTAATTTTCTCTATTGTATCGCTGACAGTTTTTCATTGGATTTAATTTTTTTTTTATATTAAATGGTTGGCGATTTTTTCCTTCTTAATTTATTGGATTTAATGGCTAATAGTGTATGTGTGTGTATTACTCGTTTAGTTTATTTACTGCTTCGTTTGCTTAGCTTCCAGAGCTGGAAATTCGTAGTGTTTTTTTTGTCTTCAAAGCACAAACTTCTTCATTTTTATATTTTTATTTGATTTATTGTCTGATTGGAAAGATAATCGTGAATGTGTGTGTGTGTGTGTTACTCGTTTGTTTCGTATAGTTCTTCGTGTATTTTATGTACAGAGCTGGAAGTTCGTAGTGATTTGTTTTGTCCTTAGATCACAAACTTTTTTATTCAATCAAGGATAGTTCTCCATACAATTAAAAATGTTCTTTCCGTAAATGTGTGGCTATTTTTTGCGTTTTCTTTATTTGATTTAGATTCGAATAGTTTGTATTTAACTCTTTTATTTCGTTTAGTGCTTAGTTTGTTGTACTTCCAGAACGGTAAATAATATTACTGATAGTGTTTTGTTCTTTGGTTTTGTTTCGTCTCTAAAGCATGAGGTTCTTTATTCTATATTCTTTATTGAATCGTGGACAGTTTTTCATGTAATTAAAACGGTTTTTATTGTAAATGTGTGGTTCCTTTTTTTGTTAATTATTTTATTTAATGGCTAATAGTGTGTGTGAATGTGTGTGTGAGTATTATTTGTTTAGTACTTCGTTTGTTTTTCTTCCACAGCAGAAAATAATATGATTAGCAGTGTTTTTCTTTCGTCTCGAAAATAGAAATCTATGTTTTTAATATTGTCTTTAGGATCACGAATAGCATTTAGGAAATAAAGACAGTTTCTTTCTTAAACGGAAGATTTTTTCCTGTTGTTTGTTTCTACAAAGGACCTCATGACCTTCTTGTGTAAGTTACGTCAGGGTTTATCGGACCAATTTCTGCAGTTAATTTTCGAATATTCTAGCCGACAAGCTATTAGTCTTGCAATTACCATTGTCAGATTATCCTTAATGAGACGATTTGTACCTCGTAATATTGGATTCGATGCAATAACTCCAAATGATTACACTGAACAGCATGTTACTGACTTTTCTAATATACTGTACAATTCTGAACCTGAAATACGGAAACCCATTGCATTCGCCGACGGCACTTATAGTGAAGTAAAAAAGAGTATCAACTTTAGGGTTCTAAGGCAGTCCTATTGCATGCATAAAGGACATCTCCTTATAAAACCGGTATTAATCGTAGCTCCAGATGGGTACATCCTTGATATTTAGAGGCCCTATTTTTCTGATTCAAAAAATAACGATTCCCAAATTTTGCGAAACGAATTTTAACGTGATATCGAGGGAATGAGAGAATGGATGATGCAAGACACGGGAACAATCCTTATTGTCGACCGAGGTTATCGGGATGCCACGGGATTGCTCGAAGGATTGGGAATAACTTATCACATGCCGTCCCTGCTTCCTGCTGGGCAAAGACAGTTGACTACAGAAGAGGCAAACTCATCACGATTAGTAACCATGTCAAGATGGATAAATGAAACTCGAAATGGTCATGTTAAATCAATTTACAAGTTTTTTGATCGCACTATTCTCACTGCTCATGTACCCAACCTTGGTGATTTGTACAGAATAGGCGGAGCGCTAATCAACAAATATCGTTATCCAATTTTGATGCAAGGAGCTTATGTGGAACGTGCAAGACAAGTTTCGAATCGTGCTCAGGAAGCAAACGTTTTGCAAGCAACAGTTGAAGCAGTTCAACTGTTTAATAGGGTTGCAAACTGGACCTTGGCTCAATCATACTCATGTACCTGACTTTCCACGACTTACATTAGACTATTTACGACAATTCACGTTTGGAGAATACCAAATAAATTTAGCACCATCATATGTGCAAAACAAAATGGAGCGAGAAGGAACAGAAATCTTTGAGTTTGATGAGAACAGAAATGCCCGATTTTTGCTAAGATTTAAAATTTATTCACGGTTCCGAAATGCAGGCAAATACCAATAGTGGGTAGAATATAGAAATGTGGACAATGTTGAAGGAAATGCTGAAATAGGTGATTCACCTATTGTTGGTTACTATTGTCAGTGCAAATCAGGTGCAAAAACCGTTGGTACATGTTCCCACATTACCAGTGTACTTTGGTTTCTAGGGTATGCCAGACACGAAGCAGATGTTTGATATCCCTCAGTTTCTCTTCTGAATCAGATTTTAAATGCCGGAAATAGAGGCCAACAAAACCATTCTATGGATCAAATTGAAGTCGTAAATTGAATGTTTACGTCACTAATACGTTACAAACTAAACGTAATAAGTGGTCCGGCACTGAAGAGCATAGATTCATGCTTTTAAATATCCGAAAACTATGTTTGTGTATGAATATTACACTATTTTTTTTTCTTATATGCGTGGAATAGAATAATAAAAAGCTTGGAACCAAAATACCTAAAAAAGGGTTCATAACATTGCATAAAAGTTTATCATGCAGATGGTCCTAAGGTAAAAAGAATAGTTTATTCCATGAAAATGTCCAAAAACTATTTCAATATCATCAAAATCGTAGAAAAGATTACTAAAACATAAACCACTTCTCACAAAGTTACTCAACAACTCTCGATGTAACTCACTCCTATGTTAACAAACAATTTTTTTTGTGCCCAGAAAAAGCTTTAACCACCCAAGTGGACATAGACACAAAACAACATGTCTATTCCAACCACAAACTACGCTTGAAAAAATCCCTCAATAATATATTCAAACCTGGAGTTTTTACTTACTCCTATTGAAAGAAGTAGATTTTTTTTTCGTGAACGGAAGTAACTTTAAGGACTTAAGTAAACATTAAATAATTTCAATTAGTCTATAGCAACCATAAACGACCCTTAAAAACCACCATTCTTAAAAATAACTAACCCATGTCGTAAATTATTCAAGAACTGTCGTTGTTATTTACTCCTTTTCTGAAACTGAATTCTTTTCTTGACCAGAAGTCACTTAAAAGATTTAAGTGAACATCGAGGAGAATTAACCATTTTATAGCAACCATAAACTATCTCCCGAAACCACCCCTCTTAAAGACATTTAACACCTGCAGCTGTAACTCACTCCTAATTTGACACTGCATTTTTCTTGCAACCAGAAGTAACTTAAAGGACACAAGTGTTGAATAAAAGGCAACAACCAGTCTATAGCAACCATAAACTATCCCAAAAAGGCAATCTTTATAAAGTTATTCATTCCCTGCCCACTTAACTCTCTTCTATTTTGCCACTGGTTCTTTTTGTTACTTGTAGAACTTAAGTGGACTTTAGAAATTAACAACCACTTTGCAGCAACCATGAACTACCACTAATAAGAGTCGCTCTTAAAGAGATTCAACACCCATCTATGTTTTTAACTCCTACATTGACACTGAATTTTTCTTATGACCAGAAGTCACTTAAAAGAATTAAGTAAACATTGAAAAAAAGTAATCATTTTATAGCAACCTTAGACTAATCATAAAAACAGTCGGTCAAAAAGAAATTCAACCTCTGTCGCTGTCACTCATTCGAATTATAACAATGACTTTTGTCCTGGCGGAAAGTAAGTTTAGAGACTTCAGTGATTCTCGAACATTAACATTCAAATCTTGAAAAGTAAAAACCCTTTTAAATAAACAATACAGTAGAATTAAAGCCACCCATCTTACAGATATACAACTCTTCTAATTTGTCATTGATATTTTTTGGTGATCAAAAGTAACATAAAAAATCTCAGAGAAGCTTGAAAAGTAACAACCACTTTGAAGCAACCATAAACCACTATAAAACCACCCTTCTCATAGATATACAACCCGTGACGTTTTAACTCACTTTTATTTTAAAACTGCATTTTTCTCGTGTACACTAAATAACTGAAAGGACTTACGTGAACATTAAACATTAACAATTTACTACGCCCAAGAACCAACCCTTAAAAAGTTATACAACCCCTGTTGTTTTAACTGAATTCTATTTTAAGCCTGATTTTTTTCGTAATTTGAAGTAGCTTTTAGGCCTTAGCAGAAACTTGAACAGCAACATTTACTTTGAAGCAACCACAAACTACCACTAAAAACAATAAGTCAGAAAGATATTCAACCCTTGTTGTTGTAAATCTTTTCTATTTTGTAATTCATACTTTTTCAGGACCAAAAATAATTTAAAGATCTTAAGAGAAAATTTACAAGTAATTTCGACTTTATAGCACCCATAATTTACCGATAAAACCACCCCACTTACTGATATAAAACCCCTGTCTTTTAAACTCTCGAATATTTAAAAACTCAATTCTTCTCGTCACCAGAAGTAACTATTAATTACAATAAAAACCACCTCTCATTAACATATTCTAATTTCTATCGTTCTAACATTCTTACATTTTGATAAAAATAATTTTCGTTCTCAGAAATAACTTAGGGGACAAAAGTGAACATTGAACGGTGACTGC
This sequence comes from Ganaspis sp. Gsp50, assembly GCA_011057455.1. Classification (NCBI taxonomy): domain Eukaryota; kingdom Metazoa; phylum Arthropoda; class Insecta; order Hymenoptera; family Figitidae; genus Ganaspis; species Ganaspis sp. Gsp50. The sequence continues at coordinate 6,684 of WNHD01008511.1, forward strand.
CACTCTTTAGCAGTGGTTATAAATAACCACTAAAAAGCTAAATAAACCATCTCTCACATTTCCAATTACAACCTAGTGAAGAAAGAAAGTTTTTCACAACAGACTTAGAAGGGATATTATTCGCTGGATATCAAGAAATAATATCTCTCAATAACCATCCATAAATAACCAATAGAATCATCCCCTAAACTAAATAAACGACCCAATACCTTCTCTATTACAATCCTGGGACATAAGAATATTTTTTACAACAGATTAACGAGGTATATCATTCACTGGATATTCAGAGATGATGTTCATCAGTAACCATTTATGAACAACCACTAGAATCATCCCGTAAGTTAAATGAACAACTCCTAACATTTCCAATTACAGCCCAGTGATTAACAAATGTTTTTTACAACAGAATGTCAAGGGATATTATTTGCAGCATAACTAGAAATGATATCCATCAATAACCATCCATAAACAACTACTAGAATCATTCCCTAAGCCAAATAAACCACCCCTAACATTTCCAACTACAACCCAGTGAATAGCGACAATTTTTTACAACAAACTGAGAAGGGACATTATTCGTGGAATATCCGAAAATAATATCCATAAATACCTATCCATAAAAAATTACAAGAATCATCCCCTAAGGTAAGTTAACATCCCCTAACATTCGCAATTACAGCCTAGTGATTTAACAATTTTTTTTGCAACACATTAACGAGTGATATTACTTGTTGGATATCCAAAAATGATATCCAATAATAGCCATCCATAAACAACCACTAGCTTTTTTCCCTAAGCTGAATAGACTACTCCTACTATTTCCAATTACAACCAAGTGAAAAAAGAATTTTTTTTAACAAAATAACGAAGGATATTATTCGCTCGATATACAGAAGTAAAATCCATATATAGCCATCCATAAACAACAAATAGATTCATCTCCTATGCTAAATAAACCACCCCTAAAATTCCCCAATACAACCCAGTGATTAAAAAATATTCTTTTACAACAGATTAGCGCCTGATAGTTTTTTTTGATATCCTGAAAAAATATCCACCCATACCCATTCAGAAACAACGATTAGATTAACTCCCTAATCAAAATAAAACATCGCTACCATTCCCAATTACAACTTAGCGACATAAGAATATTTTTTACATTAAATTACCGCGAGATATTATTTTTTGGATATCCACAAATGTTATCCAAAAATAGCCATTTATAAACAAGTAGCAGAATAATCCCATAAGCTAAATATACAACCCCTAACATTTCCAATTACAACCAAATGATTAATAAATTTTTATTAATAGGGTAAGGTGCCCCAAGGTGGCCACCCATTTTTTGAAAGACTTTATTTTTTGAAAACTTTATCTTATCACCTAACTTCCTAGTAAAATGTTTTTTTCATACTACGAAAGAAAAAAAAATTAGGGGAGTTTGAAAAAACGGTTAAAATTTCAAAATTAGGGGAGTTTGAAAAAACGGTTAAAATTTCAAGTTTCTAGAAAGTGACCCCAAGGTGGCCACCCATCAAATATTCACTAAAAAAATGAAAAATCAATCAAATACACAATTTTACGTACATTTATTTTAACTCATAGTTATTTTTGGCTTACAATCACAGGAAAAATGTTACTTACAGATAAAATATTAAGTAAATTATTAATTATTAGTTTAATATGCAGCGCATAATTTAGAACTCAATTTGATTTATCCGACTTACATTGTGCACAAGTGTACCAAGAACCGCGGAACTTAGCACATTTTAAATGAACTTCTCTTTTACATGTATTGCACGCAATCGAATTAAATTCATTAATCTTTTTTGGCATATCTTTTAAACATATAATGCAAAAATCAATGTCTTCATCTGATGTTTCATTCATTTTTGATTCTTTTGCTACTCGCTTTGAATTTCTTAAAGACTTTGGAATTTGCTTATTTGTCGAGGACTGGTTTTGTTTCTTCAAAGTCTTTTTCGATGCTTTTTTTACTGATGATTTCAAAGTTTTCTCATCAAGCTTTCGCCTTTTCTCTTTCAAATCTGTAATATTTTCCACTGACGTTAAAATGCAGCTTTTCATCGGCTTTCGGCCTCTATTGCTTCTTTTTGTTGCTGCTTTTTTCTGTAACGGTCCAATCACTGATAATACTGCAGATAAATTCGAAGAAGGCATCGAAACAGAAGTTGAAGGCTCTGGAGAAAAATTTCTTGCATCAGTTACAACAGTTCTATCATGTTTAGAAACAAAGTCAACCAACTGGTGTTCAGCATCATCAACCATTTCGTCAACGTCGGCTTCTCCATTGAGTTCTGCGGCGGCAAAATCATTTTCCGTAAAAATGTGTGGATTGAAAGGAAAAATCCCGGAAGCTTCAAATCCCGACTTTATGGTTTTTGGCAATAAAGCAACATCAAGAACATCTTTGACAACACCGGCAATGTGACGAACTTCAAAAGATTTACTCGCGTTATTTTGATGCCATGCTTGAACCAAAGATTTATAAGCATCTTTGACTGGGAAAAACACACTAACGTCAAGGGGTTGCATTCTGTGTGAACAGTGAGGTGGGAAAGTTAGCATATGCACATGGTTTTTAACAGCTAAATCGAGTGCCGCAATGGAAAGATGCGATGAATGGTTGTCAAGAAGCAAAAGTGTTGGGTTTTCGATGGAAGAGTGTGTATGTTTAATATAATGCTCCATGTATTTGACAAAAATTTCTTGTGTCATCCATCCACCATTTGCAAATCCAATCGCTCCGGGTGTAGCATAATCCAGATAACACGATTGCATTTTTTTTCCTGGGAATAAAAACATTGGAGGAATCGAATTTCCTGCAGCATTTATAGTCAAGGCCATAGTAATTGAAGATCCTCTCTCTGCACTCGCAACTTGACCAACTCTTTTTGTTCCTTTTAATGTAATAATCTTATCCGTTCTAGTCGGTACCGTCGGAAACCCTGTTTCATCCATGTTGTAAATGCGGGAAGGATCGAATCCCACCTTCAAAATGTCATTTAACTGATCTGAAAAAAACAAGTTCAGCATTTGATCCACACAAATATCTGGAAAATAAGCTTGAAGTATTTAGCTAGTAAAAAATTAACCAAAGAATGCGTCGACATTTTTCCTGCAGAATCCTTTAATTCGGTAAAGAGATGTGTGCTCTGGTTTTCTTAAACTCAATTCACTATGACGTGCCATAAATCCTCTGTACCACTTTTTACCAGCCGAGAGATTATTATTCCATTCAGGTGGATAGTTAATTCCAATTTTTAGGGCGAATTCGTAAGCTAACTTTTTTAAGTCCTTTATTGTTAACCCGTAATATAAGTTAGCACATTTGATAATATAATCAACGAGAATCTTCTCTTGGTCAGGGGTAAAAATCTATTAAATGTGATAAGAATCAATAAATTTATTTGAATACGAATAAAGAAAAAATAAATAACAAACCATTTTTTCAAGCGAAAGACTCTTGTACGAAATGTTACGTTGTAATACAGAAATCAATTCATCTTCTGTAATCGTGTCAAAATTTATATCTTTTTTCTGGTCCACTTTGGCGACATATCTCTTCAAACTGTTTCTCGGAATCCCGAATTTTTTAGCAGCTGTTAAAACTCCAATTTTCTCTATTTTTATAGATCTGATTGCATTTGCTACATTACAATAGTCTATTGCCGCAAAATCTGTTTTTCGCTTATACGAAGCCATTCTAAAATATTGAAAATTATACATCATAAAATTATTTAATAATTAGAATTATTTAATATTATTCATCATCAAAATTTCAAAATCGATAAAATTCACATTTAAAATCTTAAATTTTGATAAACATTATGTTATTACATATTACATATCATTAATAAAAAATGACAAAGTAATTCTACATAAAAACGCGTAAGTGGCCACCTTGGGGCAAAAAAAGTGGCCACCTTAGGGCAAGGATGCTATTTTTTAAAAGTTGGCAAAAAATTTTATAACGCACGACATTATTGTTATTCGTGGGGAATATCATTG
>WNHD01008516.1:0-11349 GCA_011057455.1 Ganaspis sp. Gsp50
CAAAAAGTAAAAAAAAACTAGAAATCTCTAAGTCTATTTTGTCGAAAGTCAATAATTAACAACAATAATTTATTTAAACAAATTGATAATTACCTGAAATAATAATTAGAGATCTACGTTTGGTTCATCAAATCAAAATATTAGAAATAACTTTGACAGAAATGGTAGTAAATATTTTTTATCGTTTTTTACCGAATTTCCCAATTTATGGGGTTTCATCGGGATCCTATAATAATATCATATGCTGTAATATTTATGAATAAGAAATTTATAAACAAATGCTTGGATCTTGTTCTTTGAACATTTCTGAAGAGAAACAGAGTTGTCCGATTAAAAAATATTTATTTTTGTAGATACTGTATCAATTCTGCGAAAAAAAGAATTTTCCCATGCAAAATACATGGGAAACTTTAGGGACGATGAGCACCATCTAAAAATCATTTAAAAAAACGGAGGTATTTTTTCACTATAAAGAATAATTCTAGGGGGCGTTTGCTTCCAAGATCCAAAACTATTTTTTTTTACCATCCTAATACACACTAACAATAAGATATGACCAATCAATACCTGATAAACATTGATAAAGACCACTCAAATCCTCCTTCCAAAAATTAATATTAAAATTTGAAGTTTGAGATGATGGACGGAGCGAGGAGTCCATATCATCAAAATTAGCTTTATGGTGGAATCTAGAGGTGGACGATAAATTTATAATGATTGAAAGTGATGGATGATATACATCCTCAGGGACAAGTGGAACAGTTGCACGAGAAGTAGAATTTTCAGAATCGGTACATACTGAATCAAGAAGTCTGTTTGAACAATTTAAAATTGAATTAGCTTGATTTAAATCACAAGAAGTTAGGAAATTAAGCAAGGAAAAATACTTGGAATCATGGTAAGAAAGAGAAATACTGGTAGAAATTAGGGCAATTAAAATAACTTAAAAGAACAACCGGGTATTCATAAAGTAAACGACAAGCTTCAAGATCTGAAAAAAGAGGAAAAAATATTGACGGGGATGTCGGGAGGGATGTATACCACAAAAAACATGGACTTAAATTTTATAATTAGTCTCAAGAAATCAATGTTATTGTTCATAGTGGAAACTTGTGGCAAATCAATTTTAGTAGAACTTAATTCAGAACTTACCGCCACCAAAACTTCACCACCTCGTCTTTTAATACGGTCCTTGCGAAAAACGTTAAAACATTGTAAATGAAAATAATCATTAGACAGAATAGATGGTTTTAGTCAGGGCAAAAATAACGTAGTAATTTAAATGTGAAAAACATGCGAAAGATAACTGTTTGAAATTCATTCCACGAACATTCTGATAAAATATACAAAAACTACGCTTTAAAGATGATGCACGATTGTCGGAGCTCCTAACTTGTAAATAATCTTGAGATCCTTCTCCCCCCCTGACGATCTTGCCAACAACTCCTTCTTTACACGTTGAAAATCCGTCTGCTGAAAGGTAGTACGGTCCTGTGTAATTGCTAATATCGTGAACTCGAGGGGTAATTGTGATGCCTTCTTGAATTTTATGAAATTTGTCCAGATCTCCGAGGGTACAGTATGGTTTGAAAAACAACTTTGAGGAGTCGTGGTTTACTCTGAGAATCAGAAAATTTGCCAATACGCCAAATTTGAATTCCATAATACGATTCACTAGACAAACAGTAAGAAAATAATTTTTTTTAGATGTACTAAAATAATTATTATGTGAATCAAGAAATTTGGATGGATCTTTATCATATACCCTACTGAAAAATCCTATATAGGATTATATATGAGAAACCTACATAGCTTTCTATATGGAAACTATACAGTATCCTATAGGAATCTATGTAGGTAGCTCCAACAAGGAAATCATATGTCGACGTATAGGAGTCGACATGTTCACCTATGGTGCCTATATAGATCCCTATAGGTAATTATATGTTGAAATATTGCATTGACATAGGTCACCTATATAGGATATTTTAAAGACTCCTACATAGGATGCTATACAGGTCTCATCACAAAATTCCTCGTACTCCTATATAGCATCCTATATAGCTTCCTATGCAGGAATTCATAAAGGTTCTTATATAGAATGAAATATATGCAAACACAAAAAAATTTTTTTTAATTCCTACATAGAATCCTATATAGGAACTTCTATATAGGTTTTCACATTATTAATTATGTTTTAATTAGTTTAAACACTTGTATCCTTCACACACTTAAATATATCATTTCGAAACATATTTACGAAGCCAATTAAAACTAAATAAATTTGAAAAAATCTTGACGCTACCGAGTATCGAACCTACGTAACCTAACCACCGAACGCAATCGCATTTAACCCCACGGCTACAGTCACCTGGCATATGTTTCAAAAAATGTTCCTTATAATTTACCTCATAACTTTCTCTGGTAACTTATGAGGAACATTTTTTGAAACATATGCCAAATGACAGTAGCCGTGAGGTTAAATGCGATCGCGTTCGCTGGTTAGGTTACATAGGTTCGATACTCGGTAGCGTGAAGATTCTTCCAAATTTATTTAGTTTTAATTAGTTTCGTTAATGTGTTTCGAAATGATATGTTTGCGTGTATGAAGGATACAAGTGTGTAAACTAATTAAAAAATAATTAATAATGTGAAAACCTATATAGAAGTTCCTATATAGAAAACTATATAGAATTCTATGTAGGAATGTAAATATTTTTTTGTTTTTGCATATATTTCATCCTATATAGGAACCTTTATGAATTCCTGCATAGGAAACTATACAGGATTCTACATAGGTGTCTGAGGAATTTTGTGATGAGACCTGTATAGCATCCTATGTAGAAGTTTTTAAAATATCCTAAATAGGTGACCTATGTCAATCCTATATGTCAACATACAATTACCTATAGGGAACTATATAGGCCCTATATAGACCCTATAGGTGAACATATCGACTACTATACGTCGACTTATGATTTCCTTGTAGGAGCTACCTATATAGATACCTATAGGATACTGTATAGTTCCTATATAGAATCCTATGTAGGTTCCTACATAGAAACCCATATAGTATTTTCCAGCAGGGTAATCCATATATAATAAGATTATTGACCCTTTCAAGGCGATCCTCAACTTCTTGAAACAACGATTCATGACTTAATAGCACAGTAGAATTACCTCTCAAGATTTCATCCATCTTATTCTCCAATACTTTTCCACCCTTTGTGACGTGGCCTTGGAGTCGGAAATACAAGTATCCAGTCTTGTTTGAATGTTTTTCACATCAGTGGTCAGTGTTAAAATTGATTTATTTAAGTCATCAAAGTCCTTGGTAAAAGTTTGTCGATTAGAAACAAGTTCTTCTCTGATGAGTGTGCGTAGAGCTTTAGACAACACTGAGTCATTATGCTCACTAGCCATAATGGGGACGGAAGCAGACGAAACTGACGACAAATTAATGGTAGGAAAGATAGCATTATCAGAAGCAGGGCCGCAGCACTTAAGAAATCCCTGTCCAGGAATAGATCCGGCCAATGTAGAACACCTGGTGTAATAAGGAGATTCACGCTTAGGACAAAGGATAGGGAAAACCACTTCTTTGTTACGAAACACGCACGTAATCTCAGGTTTTTCCACTTGCAACTTTGGAGGCATTTCCACTTTGGAAAATACCTGAGATGTTTTCATCACAGATAGTAATTAAAATGATTCACAGGGTACACAATTAAAAATAATTAAAAAAGATGTGCTATTGTAACAAAATGCACTTAAAAAGGGAACACCAAAAACACTTTACAACTATTATGGACCGTGTTAACATATGTAAACACTAATAGAAAATCGCAAAATGAGTCATATGGAATTTTTTTTCAAAAAATTCATATTTGAAATCTTGATTTTTGAGGATTCAAAATTGAAAAAAATTAATTTTGGCCCGAAAAGCTACAGGAACTGCACAACAATTATAGATCGCATTTACGTATGTAAACACTAGTTGAAAATCGCAAAAAGAGTCATATGGGATTTTTTTTCGAAAAAATCAAATTTATAATCTCGATTTTTGAATATTCAAAATCGAAAAAAATTAATTTGGACCCGGAAAGTTACATAAACTTTACATCAATGATGGATGGTGCTTATATATGTAAGCACTAATAGAAAATCGCAAAAAGAATCATTTGGGATTTTTTTTCGAAGAATCCATATTCTAAACCTCGATTTTTGAAGATTCAAAATCGAAAGAAATTAATTTTGTCCCGAAAAGTTACAGAAACTTTATATCAATGATGAGTGGTGTTTACATATGTAAACATTTACTAAAAATCGCAAAAAGAGTCATATGAGATTTTTTTTCAGAAAATTAATAAAATCGTTTGGTTGTGTGTTTTTTTACAATTTTCATTTTTGTAAATAATTAATTTGTTCGCGAGTGTCTGTGATTTTAATGGACTATCCTCTCTAGAAATAGTGCGGACGGATTTTTTGGGAAAAGTTTCATCCCTCAAGCTTGGCGCCGCGGGACAGCATTTGTTGAGTAAAATTACGTATGTATTTTTAGGTTAAGTTTTACTTGTACTGGAACCTTAAACAATTATATTATTAATAGACACAATATTTTGTTAAAATTGTCCAAAATATTTCAGCTCCTCCTGCGAAATTAATTTAATTAAAACCTCTAAGAGTTTATTCTTGTAAAATAGATGCATAACTGATTATTGATTGTTCAAATAATTTTAATTAACAAATTAAAATTTTTCTTATAAATTTTTCAAATGTTTGCATTTTTTTGCAAAATAAATTTAATGAAATTTGTTCGCAATAATATATTTTTATAATGGATTATTCATAAATTATTCAAATGTTGTACTTAATTAACCAGGAATTTCCTCAATTTAAAATTTTTTTTCAGTGTATTTACTCTGAAAAAATTTATGAATAGTTAATTAACTATATATTGGTTTTTGAAATAATCGTAATTAACATGTTTAAAATTTCCTTACTTTCTCAGAAATAATGTTACTTTATAGAATCAGTTTCATAAAATTGTGTTATTAGTGTTAGTCTTAACTGTAATGTTAGTTTTCTAGTATTATTTATAATTCTTATTATTATATTTTTTTTTCTAAAAAACAGAACTTTTTTCGATAAAGTGTTAGTTAAATAAAAATTAATTTTTAATGATTATCAAATCATCATTCGCTTTGAATTTTTGATATTTGGATTTTAGACACATTTGAAATTTTCCTCCTAAAGTCTATCGTGAATGTTATTAGAGTCAAACCTAAAGTGTGCTTCTGCAGAAGAACTATTAAATCGGTTGTTTGAGGAATACACTTTTTCTTCCAGTCTTCAGGTCAACATTATCAAAAAGCTAAACCAATATTTTGTTCCATACTTTAACAAAACGTTCAAAGCGTCTATTTATAATAAATAATTGTTTTTTAAAGCAAACGAATTTTGGTTGGAATCTACGTTTACAGCTTTTAACACTAATAGCAGTCGAAAAAAGAAAAGCTTCAAGGATTCTTCCAATAAAACAAAAAAAAAGAAGGATGGAAACTCTAAAACAGGAAATCATAAAAGAAGATTTTAATTTACACGAGAACTTAAAAGAGTTTGATGTAGAAGCTGCTGTTAATATTATTAAAAAAGGAGTTCTGAATGAAAATACTGCATCTAAGCCAGAAGAAAGTAAAGAAAATATCCCTATGAATTTCACCAGTGATGAAGCTCTCGCCTTATTCATTGTTTTGCAATTAACAAAAAGTAAATATGAACTTTTGAAAAAACGATTTAAAGAAAAAACTGTTGATATTCTTCCTCCGTATAAAAACATTACAGCTGCCAAATTGCAGTGTTACTCTCAAAGTTCTGCAATAGAGATAAATGAAAAAAGAGCAACTATATGACTTCAAGGATTACTGGATCATACAGCCATGAGAATATTTGATATAGAGGAAGTTTAGGGCAATCACGATATTCAGCATATTAAAAATTTTAAACTTAAAATTAAATATGGTTGTGATGGCACATCTGGATTGAATCCTTACAAATATACTACTGAATATAATCAAAACTCTTCAACCAATTCAAGTTTATTTTTGGTATCAATGCTTCCTCTTTTCCTTCAGACTTCAGATGAATCAATTACAATTTGGAAAAATAATAAACCTTCTTCTCCCAATTCCTGCCTACCCACAGCACTTTATTTTGAATCAAAAACAAAAGAAACAATTGTTCAACAGCTTACAGACATTAAAAAAAAATTAAAAAACTAAAAATTAGAAAATTTGAAATAAACAATATTGTCTATAAGATTGATTACGAATTAATGTGCGCTATGGTGGATGCAAAGGTATGCCAAGTTATCACTGATACTACTGCTGCATCAAACTGTACAATATGGGGAGCAACACCTATTGAAATGAATACCTTGCAAAAAGTACAAGCAAAAAAGAAAATGTAAGTACATTTCAATACGCATTGCAAACTTTGCACGCATGGATTCGTTTTATGGAGTGTATACTTCATATTGCCTACAGATTGCAAATTCAGCAATGGCAAAGGAAAACCGCGAAATAAAACCAAATTTGTCAAGAAAAAAATCAATTAATACAAATGGAAATTAGAAAACGTTTAGGATTAACTGTTGATGTTGTACAACAAGAAAGTTGGTCAACAAATGATGGCAACACTGCAAGAAAATTTTTTGCAAACTATGAAATAATTTCTAATATCACAGGGATTAATTATCAACTATTGCAAAATATGTACGTCATCTTACAAGTTATGGCATGCGGGAAAGCTATTGATGTTAAAAAGTTCCAGATCCTTGCTACTGAAACTAACAAAATCTATGTCTAAAATTATATTATAGGTAGAAGATTTAATTCACCATTTGTTTATCTCTGCTGATCCTTATCTATGTGGATTAAGATCAGAATTTGTAAAAAGTGAACAACCTTTAATTTTAGAAGCAAATGAATTGCTTTTAGATCCGATTGAAACAACAGACTAAAATGAAACTTTATTTATTTTTTTCAGAGTAAATACACTGAAAAAAATTATAAATTGAGGAAATTCCTGGTTTATTAAGTACAACATTTGAATAATTTATGAATAAACCATTATAAAGATATATTATTGCGAAAAAATTTGATTAAATTTATTTTGCAAAAAAAATGCAAACATTTGAAAAATTATTAGGAAAAATTTTAATTTTTTAATTAAGATTATTTAAACAATCAACTAATAATTAGTTATGAATCTATTTTACAAGAATAAACTCTTAGAGGTTTTAATTAAATTAGTTTTGCAGAAGCAGATAAAATATTTTAGATAATTTTAACAACATTTTGCGTTTATTAATAATATATTTGTTTAAACAATTAATCAATAAACTGATATGAAATATATATATGTATGAAATATATATGTTATTTTTATAAACAGTACCTTAAATCAATTAATTTTAAAAATTTTTCCAGAAAGATATTTCCAGTCATTAATTTGTTTATAACAAATAGGAAAATTTTTTTATTCACATGATACTTACAGGAAATATTCTTGGTAGTACATTTAATTAATTTTTCACTATTATTAATAAATAACCTCAGAATTTAAGAAATGGTGCTTCCTTAAATTAAATTTTTTTTTAAACTTTGTTAGATAAATAAATAATAAACAATTTTTTTTTCAAAATTGGCCTCGAGGAATCGGTTTGAAAGTTTTTTAGTTTTAATTTACAATCAAAAACATAAAATTACTATAAAAATTGCGAACTAGGAGTTGTTTTGTCCAAAGTCACTTTATTTTCCCACTGTGCGTCAGTCAATGTTCCACGTATACAAGCGTATCTGAAATCATGAAGCTTGTCTCTAAAACTCATAAGAATTATTTTTTGTGCGGTAAATTGAGTTTTTAGTATGAGAATAAGTGTTCATGTACTCTGAATATTACTGTTAATAAAGTTTCTCTTGGCCTCCTATAGACAGCGCCATGCCATAATTTTTGCACAATATATAAATACTTTCATACAATAATATTTTTTATACCACACATGCAAGAAAACATCGGTTTATTGTGCGTGAGATGCGGTAAGTAAAGTCGGAGTTTTCATGCTAAGATGGCGTCAGAGGGGCATAGGCGTCAGAGGGGCATAAACTCTAATTCCCAAGGAAATAAATTTCATCAATCTTAATTACTTAAGGGAGGTATGGTCCGGATTGTAGAAAAAAGTTCATTTTTGTGAATTTTTTGTAAAGCAACTGTAAATGCTTTTACAAAAATTCTTCTTAGACATTATTAGAAACTTATTAAAAAACATTTTGAAAAATTTTTGTTAAAAAATATAAAGATGTGTGTAACTGAAGAAGCATTGTTGACAGCGTAGTCCGAAAAATGAGATTTGCGGTGAACATCATTACTACTCAACATTTTCTCTAAAATCAAAGAAATGAAGTACATTTTGTTAGATGGGTAATTTTGCCCGCCCCCAACAATTTCGTTTTAATTAATATTAGAATTTTTGACGATTAAATAGTACAAACCACCCGCTTTTCGCTTAAATGTGCCGCTATTTTGTAGCTGTAGTTTGAAGAAAAGAAAATAGTTGGGGCGGGTATTTTATGTCCTAAAAAAATGTGCCAAATTTAATTATGATCGGTGCAGTAATTTTCGAGTGAGAGTGTTCACCGACTTTGAAAAACATTATTTCGAGAAAAATGCGGTTAAAGTTAGAACGTCCAAGCGCTCAAATAAGTACTTTTGAATAGGCATTGTAAAAGCACTTTGGATTAGATCATTTGAAACTTTAGAATACCAGCTTTTAGAATACATTTTGATCAAATTTTTAAATTCAACCATTCGAGCTGGGGAACTCGAAGAAGTTTACTGTATTTTTTTACATTTTTATTCAAAATGCATGTAAAATTCTATAACTTTAATCATTTTTCTTCAAATGACTTAAAACTTTCCTGGAATATTTTTGAGATGTTCTGCTACAAGAATAGGCAAAAGAAAAAAAACGATTTTTTGGACCAAAACGTCCCCCACCGTTAAAAAAAGGAACTATACAGTTTTTATAATTAAAAATTGCATTTTAGGTAAAGGGGCTCACTTTGTTGAAACCTTTTATTTTCTACATGAAAGATCAATTGACTATAAGTCATTTTAGTACATCATCATAGAGGTATTTATGACATATTCAAATGATCATCCGATTTACTTTCAAGTAGAAGAAGAGGAGTTCAGACTTGAATCTCGTTTTTCTCAAAATGAAGATTAAATCACATTCAACAGCCTAAAAAATACTTTTTCTATTTAAAATTGTATTTATATATTTAATATTATTGCGTTTCTACACATCTTTTATAAAAAATGGAAAATTCGATTTTTTAACATAAAAATTGATTTTCTTAAAAGGGTCCCGATGAACTATCTAGTTCCTCTTTATGACATACTTTAAAAAAAGTCTAATTTCAATTTCTAGAAAAACATTTACAGAGAGATCACCTTTGGGTTAAAATGTGTTCAACGGCACCGTGACAAGCATCTTGTCAAGACTGACTTGGTTGACCTTATCATATAAAATAAATGAAACGTTGACAAACCGGAGTCAATGAACTTTCATATAAGTAGTGTCAAAGATATGAATCAAATCAAAATAGAAAGACAATCACGAACCCAAACGATTAAGAGGTGGGAGGGTGGTTCAAAAAATCGTTTGTTCGATTTTTGCATTATTTTGTAGTAGAAAATCTTAAAAATACTCCAGAAAAGTTTCAAGTCATTTGAAGAAAAATTATTAGAGTTTTAAGTCTCTGTTGTTCGTTCAGCTAAGTGCGGCAGTAGTTTTAATCGTTACTGCAGATACATAGACGTGCAATTTTTTTTATTTATTTATTTTATATGTATCGTTATTATAATTCGCTTTTATATTTTAAATTAATTAAATCTTCTTTATGCAGCTGCAATAGGTCATTCAGTATAAATTACAAAAAATAAAGAGTTTGTCTACTTTTTCTATGTTTAACTTTAAACGCATTTTTCCCGAAATAATGATTTTCAAAATCGATTAACACTCACCCAAAAGCTACTGCACCCATCCTAACCAAAATCAGACTTTTTTAACACGTAGAATACTCGCCTCCAACGTTTCTCTTTCCTCCTTTCTTTCTTCAATATCCTGGACTTTTAAGCGAAAAACTGGTGTTCTATACACTGTAAAAAATTTGGTGGATATTTTACTATTTACTATTTTTTGTGAATATTCAACAATTTTTGGGGAAAATGCTTTTCACTAAACAAAATTGGTAAATATTCACCAATTTTTGTGAAAATACAAAATTTTCCCCAAAAACAGGAAAAATAACCCAAAAAGTTATTGATTCCTATAATCTCTAACGGTTTGGGCAATTTTTACAAACACAATTTCAAAAAATATAAAGTTATTTTTATTCTAAAATTAACCTTAAATACATTTAATATGAAAAAGCAATTTGCACTTTATTTGAATTAATTATAATAATTCAATCTTGAGTTATTAACAAAAGACTCCTTTCTCAGAAGCGCTCTCATTTTAGTTGAGTTAGTATATAAGGGGGATTGAAGAGAGAGATTTAAAGTTATGTACATTCTGCGTGCATTTAGTGTTAGGTAGTAGAATGATGATAATGCGTGTCCTATGATTTGTAATTAAGCTTTTTACAAGCTTTACAAGCTTTTTACAAAGTTTTGGTGAATATTTGCTAATTTTTACAAATTTTGGTGAATTTTCGGGGCGGTTGGTATTCTGCACAATCTGATTGTATATTGGAGATCTTTGCACTTCTCACTGTACACGGTTGAATTGTATACCACAAAGATTTTACAATTTGAAAGTTTAATTGTATACAAATGAATTGTATACATCTAAATATAGTAAAAGATTAATTTCAAATTAAATACAGTTAGATTCCAGACAGTGTAACTCGGCACTAGAAATTAAGAAAATTAATAATTGTTTGATTATATGTAGTGGTATTATATACTACAAAAATGGATGCAAAATTTCTAATAATAATCTACGAGTGACGGTTTGTTGTCGAGCTAAGGGGAAATAGTTGGGAGGGATGTGAAATATAGACGTTAGTTAGAAAAGGCAATTGTCTTTTCACATCTTGCTTTCTCTCTCACTCTTCATTTTTATTCAAAAACTAATTTTGCTTTATTCATAAAAAATGTATCACTTTTCGAAATAAATTTTATTTTAAAAAAATACCCTTAAAAATATCCTTTCATAGTATATTATGCATCAAGGGTGGGAACACCAAGTTTATTGGCGAGCTCAATGTTCGAAGAACGAGA
>WNHD01008520.1:0-15708 GCA_011057455.1 Ganaspis sp. Gsp50
CAAAAATTGACGTTCAATCTTCGTTAAAACTAAAGTACAATTTTTCCAAAAATTGACGTTCAATCTTCGTTAAAACTAAAGTACAATTTCCCCAAAAATCAACGTTCAATTTTCGTTAAAACTAAAGTACAATTTCCCCAAAAATTGACGTTCAATTTTCGTTAAAACTAAAGCACAATTTTCGCTCTACCAAGAGTTTAATTTTCCTGAAAATATAAGCTGAATTTCCCTTTGAAAAAAGGAAGTAAATTTTTTCCTGAAAAACTGCGCGTAGTTTGAAAGCGGAGCTGATAGTGAAAAAAAAAGAAGATAGCTCGAGTTCTTTTCAAAGCCGTAAACGAACAAGGATAAAGCGTAGATATATGTACAGCTAGATAGCAGAGTGTGGCTAACTATACATCTGCAAAACCAATTAACCACCAGTTCTATATATCGTGACGAACAGTTCAAGCCCTGATAAATACCACCAACAGCTCTATATCAGCAAGTCAATAACAATAGAATGAGTAGAATAAATTAGCTTGAGCCAAGTATGAGGCATTTTTTGCTTCGTAACCTTTATCCACATCAACAATTGCAGTAAAAGCAATTTGGCAACAGCGTTGGCGTAGATAGTAATTTCAAGACTCAAGCAACTATACATATAGAGATGGTGACTATAGGTCGGTATAGAGCAAAACCGAAGTGGCACAACCGTAACCCACGATCCGTTGCCTAGCAACAACCAACCAGACTAGCAGAACCAGGGTCAGCAAAGCCTGCAAAGCACACAAGCACACAAGCACTCAGCACTGGCAAGCACCAATTTCGAGTTTCCTTTCGTCTCCAAATCCGCCTGGTACTCATAAATATGCCAGAAGGCCCCTCACACAAAAGCCGAACAAAGCAAAGGTTCTCCAAATAATGCTTCTCCACCATCCTCGCCATCTAAAAATAAAAAACTCACTTTAGTAATAATCCAACAGTCAGAAACACTACTCTAGACCTTGAAATTAAACACCCGCATTATTTCCATTCTCCTCAACTATTTTCAATCCAATTATTTTCTATCTAGTTATTCTCATTCCGATTATTCCATTGCAATTATTTTCATTCCAAGTATTTCCATTCCGATTATTTTCATTACAATTGTTACAATTATTTTCATTACAATTATTAGAATTATTTTCATTACAATTATTTTCATTACAATTATTTTCATTACAATTATTTTCATTACAATTATTAGAATTATTTTCATTACAATTATTAGAATTATTTTCATTCCAATTATTTTTGTTTCAATTATTTTTGTTTCAATTATCCTGAAAGTTTCGTTCATTACGCAGGAAATTTGCAATTAGTATTCAGATTAAATTCAAATCTAGATTATTGCGATTATGGAAATAATTCGAGTTGTCTATATCAAGTTATTAATACAATACATTTATGACTGCGAATTGTAGTTGTGACTACAAATATTGTAATTGTGGCTACAAATTTTAGTTGTTTCTACAAATTTTAGTTGTGACTACAATTTCTGGTTGCGACTACAAACTGTAGTTTTAAAAGTTACTACAACTTTTAGTTGTGGCTGCAAATTCCGCAACAATTCTAATTCCGCATAAAACTTCTACATAAGAATTTAATTCCCATGAACACAATTATGAATAAATTCTCTAGCTACGAAACTAATTATGAACATAATTTCCAGACACGGAAAAAACTCTACAAGCATAATTTCCACTTATGGAAATAATTACGAACATAATTTCTAGTTACAAAGATAATTATCAACATAACTCCCAGTTGCGAATGCAAGAAAATAATTTCTAGAATATAATTGCAGGTACAAAAATAATTGTAGGCACGAATATAATTATAGTCACGAATATAATTGCACGTACGAATAAAATTGCAAGCACAAAACGATATGAAAAAATTACAGGTACAAAAAAATGGTTAAAATGGAAGAGTCGAAGATACAAAAATCGAGACAAAAAGTCGAAGATACAAAAGTAAAAAAAGATACAAAAGTAAAAAAAGCGAAGATGCAAAAGTAAAAAAAAAGTCGAAGATACAAAAGTAAAAAAAACGAATATACAAAAGTAAAAAAAACTCGAAGATACAAAAGTAAAAAAACTCGAAGATACAAAAGTAAAAAAAACTCGAAGATACAAAAGTAAAAAAAAACTCGAAGATACAAAAGTAAAAAAAACTCGAACATACAAAAGTAAAAAAAAAGTCAAAGATACAAAAGTAAAAAAAGTCGAAGATACAAAAAGTCGAAGATACAAAAATCGAAGACAAAATAATCGCAGATAAAAAAAAGAAAACAGAATAGGAAACTTGTGCTGAATGGAAATTGAGTCGGAATTTCAACGCGCTGATGAATACTAATAGACTGCTCACTAATCCTATTACTAATCATGTCTGACGCAAACTTGGTATCTGGCAACATGTTGCTTTCCAATTACGAAGCTTAGAACACGTTCAAGGCAAGTTGTGAATCATAAAACAAGTCGGAGAGGAAAGCTTGAAAATGGGCTAAAGTTTGTCCGTGTACGTGTCACGGACACAGTCTTGTATAAACAGAAACTCGCCTGGAACGCAGGCGCTTGGAAATTTCCACTCATTTTTCCAATATCATCCTTTTACACGAGACTGCTGCTGCAGCACACAGAGTTGCTGCATTGCTGAATGTTGCTAAGTCCAACCCAAGCCACGCCCCTCCTTACTAATACTCGTTCCAAAACCCCTCGGATTTCAGGCAAAATAACGGAACGAGAAATATAAGCGCTGTCAGAATTCATGACGAGTGGAACAAACCCGTATAATTAAGCGCTTTCTAAACCAGAGTAGGGGGGCGTTTAAATTTATTCCACCAGTTTCAAACGTCCTGAAACTTATCTCGTTCCAGTTCCAACAGCGCGTCACTGAATTCATTTATTGTAAATAACCTTGAGACTCGAGTCGCCGCTGATTATTCTACGAGGTATCATTTTTTATACGCGCGCATAAAGCCCGGAGAAATATATTATCCTCAAAGAGCCCATTTACTTTCATGCGCATTTTACAGCAATCGTAAGTTTAATATCGAAAATAATTGAAATACGAGGCAATAAATGACGCGCAATATTGCAACTCTCAGCGAAATTTAGAATTTTGAAACTTTAGTAAACGTTTCAATCGGCACTGTATTTTTAGAATTGTTTTTTTTTTAATAAAACTGCGAAATTGCTTTTTTTTAGAATCGCTGAAACGTTTTTGCAAATTAAAACGTTACAAAACGAAACGTTTTTGCACACTGGAACGTTTAGAAAAAGAAAAATATTTACGAATTGAAACGTATTTACAAAAGAAGCGCATTTAAAATTGAAACGTATTCACAAAACGAAGCGTATTGACAAATTGAAACGTTTTTGCAAATTGAAACGTTTAGAAAACGAAACGTATTTATAAAACGAACGCTTTTACAAAATCAAACGTTTTTACAAAATGAAACGTATTTACAAAACGAAACGTTTTTACAAAATGGAACGTATTTACAAAACGAAAAGTATTTACAAAAAGAAAAGTATTTACAAATTGAAACGTTTTTACAAACAATGTTTTTTTTCACGTAGAAACATATATTTAAAAGGTTGGAGTAATTCACGCTGAATCAATAACAGAAATAGCTTCAAACTACCGCTTCTAGCGTCGCTTAGTTAATGACGCCACCGCTAGGCGGCTTCAAATTTCCTTGAATCGGAACTGCATTGAAACTTGTCGACAATAGAAACAGTTTCAATTCCTACATATGAATCTTCTGGAAATTACATTTTACTGTAAATACATAAAAACGGACAAATCCACAGAATTCCATGGATTTCAAAGGATTTTCAAAGATTTTTAAAAAATTCAAAAGTTTTCTAAACATTTCCAAAGTCCTTTGAATATTTCCAAAATCCTCTAAACATTTCCAAAGTCTTCTAAATATTTCTAAAGTCCTCTGAATATTTCCAAAATCTTCTAAACATTTCCAAAGTCTTCTAAACGTTTCCAAAGTTTTCTAAACATTTCCAAAATCTTCTAAATATTTCCAAAGTCTTCTAAACATTTCCAAAATCCTCTAAATATTTCCAAAGTCTTCTAAACATTTCCAAAGTCTTCTAAATATTTCTAAACATTGCTAAACATTTCCAAAGCTTTCCAAAGACGCAATTCCAAGCAGAATTTCCCAATTTTGAATACTTGGCGTCATTTTCATTCCCCTGCTCCAATTTCTCGGAATTCAAAGCATAAAAAAATGCATTGTAATTTCAAAAGAAAATTCGCACACAACGAAATGAGCCAATTCCAAGTTACGACACAAAATTTGACCTCAAATGCCAGCAAATGGCGCTGATGAATTCCCAGTCCCGTGTTTCCCTGACGCGTCCACCAGAGGTCGAGTCGAGCGTTTCAAAAATCGAAGCGTTGACAGCGTCGGCTGTGGAAAGAAAATAACATCAATAATTTTAACACAGAGAATGGAGAAAAATAGGGTTTCCCCCAGCACGACTCTGGAAATGGGGATCCATTAAACCTCCCCTAACTGGTGTTTAATAAGCGGAGGGGAATTTTTCGCTTGTGAAAGGGAAAATGAAAGAAAGAGGAAGAAAAAGAATGATGAAGGTTTACTGTCAATTGATATAAAAACAACCTGGGTATCTGGTTACGCCCACCTCCATCCAGCGGAAAGTGACGATCCACATCGAGCGTCTGTAGTTGTGCTATATTTGAGTGTATAGTGTATTTAGTGAGCGTAACTTGAACCAGAGTTGTCAGGAATGAGTCGAGTTTAGAAAGTTGTGCGCAGCTGGCAGTGAATCCGGGACGAAAGGAGGGTTGGATGGCAGGTCAACGTTCTTTGTAGCTGTTTCCCGTCCCCAACTCTGCCTCTTGCCTCTTTCCCCGACCGGGTAATCACGCTTTTCAGAACTATGATTGGATCTCCAACATTGAGCCAGACTCCGCATTTGTGTTCCAAGTAGTGGAGGGAACAAAATCGATAATCAAGTCGTCGTCGCAATAGAAACTCCAACCGACTGGAATCTAATTACCAATTGGATGGACGTAATTTATTGCATGCTCACGTCCTCCAACCTCTCACTATATTCAATACTTGACGGATTATCTCCAATTCAATGTGTCGGTAATCCTTTATGTACACTTTGGATATTGTAAGCTTTGGATGCCTATTGTTTTCTCCACTATTGTTGGCCTATGGTATAGAAACTACGCAGCTGCAAGTTCTTGTCTATCGGGTATTTGAATAGCTGCCAGAAATAGCTCTCTCTCCCGCATACATTTGCCTCTAACATATGTTTGCCTGTCTCTAAAATACATTTACCTCTAACGTACATTTGCCTCTCTCTAATGTACTACTGCTGCCTCTTTCTAATATTCCAGTTGCTTCTTTCCGAGACGCAATAAACTTTCCCACAAACCATTCTTCATTCACCACTGTCGCATTTTTTCCGAAGAAGCTTTTGTTGAATTTTTTTCTAATCTTGTTGCATCTTTTTCCATCTTGTTGCATCTTTTTCAATCTTTTTGAATCTTTTTCAATCTTGTTGCATCTTTTTCAATCTTGTTGAATCTTGTTGAATCTTGTTGAATCTAATTGAATCTTGTTGATTAAATGTAATTGGTAGTTCTGGTATAAATTGATTAAAGAGAGATTCATTGAATGGGTTATGAAGTAAATTTCAAAGGGGAAGTTATTTGAGAATTTCGAACCGAGATTTCCCCCCCTCGAGTTCGTTCAAATATACAATTTTCTAGGCACTCTGAACAACCCATTTGGGGGGACAGTATCACGATCAATAGTGCCTGTTCGGCTGGTTTCGACGGGTTCCGTCAAGTTCCCTCACCATCCACACCTAACAACGGCTCAACCAATGCGCACCATCACCAAAGCTGCAGGAACCGGACGATTTTCTAGCAAAGGAAGTGGATGGAAGTTGAGAGATACGTTACCTGGATGTGCTTTTGAAAAGCTCCCCTAATTATAGGGACTGTTGAGCCGAAGGCAACCTTTTTCAGATAAACATCTGCCCACTCAGTCTCGCCATTATCTCTAAAACTTCACTTCCAGAACCTCTAAAAACCTTTTCCCGCAGCCAAATAAAATATCTAAAATAAGCGTTTAGAAAGGCATTTCAGAAATACTATATTTAGAGAATGTCGAAAATAAAATTCGGCGAGAAACTAGAGAAAATAGAACAAGGAACTGAAAAACAAGAAACTAAAAAACAAGAAACTGAAAAACAAGAAACTAAAAACAAGAAACTAAAAACAAGAAACTAAAAACAAGAAATTAAAAGACAAGAAACTAAAAAACAAGAATTAAACAGTTAAATACTTATTATTAAATATAATAATTTCTTTCTTCGACAAATCAGACTTTTCTTATACGTATTTTGGGTCGCTGAATCCGAATCCAAAGTCAGAATTCAAAAGTTTCTTTGCGTGTTCTTTCTAGTCTCAAAAAACAAGAAATTTAAGTTTAAATTGTCGTAGAATTTGTAAAAATTAAATAAAAAATTCAAAACATGCACTAATGAAATCTTGGAAGTGTTATCTTTAATTTAAGCCCAAAAAACTTAAAAAGTATTCAGTAGTTTCCGAGATATGACTCCAAACGTCCGCGCTTGTAAATCGGCCAAACTACAATTTTATCTGAAAATAATGGGTTTTAAGGAAAACAGCCGCGGACGTTTTGATTCATATCTCGGGAACCACTGAATATTTTTTAAGATTTCTGGGCTTAAGTTAAAGGTAATACTTCAAAGATAACATTAGTGCAAGATTTGAATGTTTTATTTAGTTTTTACAAATTCTACAACAATTTAAACTTAAATTCCTTGTTTCTTGAGGCTAGAAAGAAAACGCGAAGACACTTTTGAATTCTGATTTTGGATTCGGATTCAGCGAGTAAAATACTGTCAATTACTGTAAAATATCTTCGATTACTGTCAATTACTGTAAAATACTGTCAATTGCGGTAAAATACTGTCAATTACTGTAAAATACTGTCAATTGTAGCAAAATACTGTCAATTACTGTTAAATACTGTCAATTGTAGTTAAATACTGTCAATTACTGTAAAATACTGTCAACTACTGTAAAATACTGTCAATTGCAGCAAAATACTGTGAATTACTGTTAAATACTGTCAATTGCAGTAAAATACTGTCAATTACTGTTAAATACTGTCAATTACTGTAAAATACTGCCAATTGCAGCAAAATACTGTGAATTACTGTTAAATACTGTCAATTACTGTTAAATACTGTCAATTGCAGTAAAATACTGTGAATTACTGTTAAATACTGTCAATTACTGTAAAATACTGTCAGTTACTGTAAACTACCGCCAATTAATGTAAAATCTGTCAATTACTATTAAATACTGCAAAGTACAATGAAATTCTTTCAATTACAGTAAAATAAATCTGTCAATTATAGTTTCCGTTCCCAAGAACCATTAACAAAAAATTGATAAACTTATTTTTTCCTTTAATCAGTAAACCTAAAATGGGAATTTAATGAACCTATTCTTTTGAGCAAAGAGCCGTTAATGGCAATTTAATGAACCCCTATTCCGATTCCATTACCTAAATGACAGTTAATGAAAATGAAATGGACTCGTCCAAGAATAGAAACTACAAAATCGTGTGGCGTTCAATTGGGAATTGAATTACCAATCGGGAATAGTTATTCATAACGAGTGGCTCGAATATTAAGCAAATAGAATGAACCAATTGAGGAAAGAGATAAGAGTGTAATAACAAGATAACGAAAATAAAAAATAATCTATATCGGAGTAAAATATATATCTAATCAGGGTTACGCAACGCAAAAGAGTAGTTAAAGGACGGGTGGGGTTCTGTAGTTTACGGAATATTTGTAGCTGGAAGTGAAGGTAGGTTGTAGTGCCAGAAATAGGTTTTGTTGGTTATAACCGTTGGTTATTATATAATGACAGTGGCAATTGGACAGTTGGAGGTGGCATTTTCCATAAGGAATTCTTGAAACGAATGTGTCAGAGGGGCTTTGCGGAGTGTATTGTCTAGATGAAGAGTACGCAAGCGTGAGGAATACTGGAACCCGGTTGGAGCCCCACCACAAAGCGAACAGAGATGGTGCTGGCTTCAATTTCAATTTGGGTCCCTGCTCGTCCCTGCCACGCTGTTGTGCTTGTTGGGTTCCGTGCACAAAGCGCACACAGATGCAGAGAATACAGCACTTTATAAATATAGAGTGTATGCCAACACAAGCACACTAGCCAGGACCCTCAAAGGCGGAGGTGAAGGGGAGGAGGTACTCGAGCTCGAGGCATCCTCAGAATGTTCCCAGCGCGCGCCGCCCCGCGCGTCCTTAGAAAACAACGCGTCTGTGAACATTGTGAACCCGTCGCCGGCCGAGCATTTGAACAGTTCGCTACCTCTGACGTTGATTTTGCAGCAACGTGATAATTTCGTCACAAGCAGTCCGCCATCTTGGTTGCAATACACAAGTATTTAGTTGAAATTAATTGGTCACCTTAAACGTGCTGCACGTGCTGTTTGATTCCACTTTTTGAGATGTACTTTTGTTTAATGTGCCGTGCGCAGTGATGTCATTTTACTCCACTTCCTGTATTATCAGCTGTCACTTCATTCCCATTTGCATAATCTCAAATATTTGATATCGTGCTACAAATAAATACAACTATTCATGACAAGTGTTTGTGATTTGTGAGAAAAGGTGACATTTATAAAATAATACATTACCCAATAAACACGTCAATTTCTTTTCTCCTTTCCATTCTTTTCAATTTCTTTCATTTGCTCATTTCAATATTGGCGCTGATGATTGGCAGAAATTCAACAATTTCTTACTATTAACTTGCATTCAAATACCCGCTTTCTTTTTCAAATTTTCCCTGCGCCAAATATGGATGTGCTGTAAAACGAATATTAATGCTTGGCGCATTCAATAGAACCCTTTTTCAAACACGTGTAAAACGTGCAACTCAATTCACAATAATCCATCTCAATTTTGAAAAGCCATTTTCCTCGTACAATCCATCTCAATCATAAACAAAATTCATCTTTGTAAAATCCATCTTGATAACAAAATCCATCTTGATAACAAATTCATTTTGATTAACAAATTCATTTTGATAAAACATCCATGTTGGCAAAAAATCCATTTTGATAAAAAATCCATGTTGATAAGAAATCCAAGCAAAATCCATTTCGATAAATAGAATGCATCTCAACTATATGATTAAAATCCAGCTCGTAGTTAATTAAAATTCATCTCGATGATAAACAAAATATCTTGACAAACATCCATTTTTCACCATAAATAAACGATAAACAAAATCTGAAAAATAAATTTTACAACAGTTAGTGGAGTTATAAAAAATGCAGATAAACATTCAGTTACTTGTTGATTGACTACCTTGACATTTTTTCGGAGCAACAACTTCGCAGGAGATTCGTGTGCAGTTTTTTAATTTCAAGAAAATGTGCTGAAAAATCCAAACAAAAACAAATGCAAATGACAATTGCTAAAAGTGGAAATATTTTCGATTTAGTTGTCTGCCAAACTCAGGAAAAACAAGTTTGTTTTGTATTTTCAATTCAATTTCAATTCAGTTTCAATTCCATTAACATTTCAGTTTCAGTTCAATTTCATTAAAATTTCAATTCATTTTTTTTTTTAATTGAAAACCAACATTTCAAAAAGTGGAATATAATTTACTTTTTCCAAAATTGTGAAACTTGACATTCAATGTACATAAAAATACAAATTGAAATTTTCAAGCTTTACAATCTTGACCTATGAAAAATTCGAATTTTAAAAATTAACTTTCAGCTTTTCATAGATTTAAATTAAATCAATTAAATTTAATTTTAAAACAATTAAATTAAAAGAACTAAATTTAATTTTAAAACAATTAAATTAAAAGAATTAAATTTAATTTTAAAACAATTAAATTAAAAGAATTAAATTTAATTTTAAAACGATTAAATTAAAACAATTAAATTTAATTTTTAATTTAATTAAATTAAACCAATTAAATTTAATTTAATACTCAAGTAAAATCTTGAAAATGAGAGAAATCTTGAAAACAATCAAAAAAATCTTGAAAAGTAAATGTAAACTATGTTTTGATTGCTTTGAGATTGTTTTTTAATTGTATGTTAATCTAAAACTAAAAATAAACTAATTTTCGTAAAGAACTTTTCATAATAATTTCAAGCAAATTTGAATTCTTTAAAAGAAACTTTGAAATTCAAGTTTCATTTATGTTTCAATTATTTTCAAGACTCTAATCAAGCAAAACAAAACAAAACACTTTAAATCTACTAAAATAAACAATAGATTTCAATTATTCATAGATTTATTAAAATAAAAAATAAATTTTCCTTTTTAATAGATCTATTAAAATAAAAAAAAGATTTTACTTTTTAATAGATTTATTAAAATAAAAAACTATCTAAATCCTTTAAAATAAAAAACTCTCCAAATCTTTCAAAATAAAACTCTCTAAATCCTCTAAAATAAACTCTCTAAATCTTTCAAAATAAAAGCTCTCTAAATCTATTAAAATAGTAAAATACTCTAAAATCTATTAAAGTAAAAAACCAAAAATTACCAAAAATGAAATAACTCATTATTTCTTTTAATTTCAAGGTTGAGCACGTTGTCAGATGTTTGAAATGGTTACAATTGAAGCGGGAAATACATTTCTCTGATCTTCTTCTTTGTTGAAAACAATGCTTGTAAGTATAAATAAAAATACGTAGTATTTTAAATTCATCTTCAAAATACATCTGTATCAGTTGATCAATTCTTTTTTCAAGATAATTTATACACACGAACCCCTTTTCAGGTCAGACATGAACAGTCCATTGAAGCATGATTTTGTTGGTTATGAATATTCTCTAGAAAGGAAATCTCAGGACGAAAGTGCAAAAGAACAAGAATTAGGTATGTCATTATAATTAACAATAATATTCAATCAATCACTGCTCCAATCAGCGATTTTATTTTGCATCTCTGAAAATATTACATAACTTTCTTTTCTGAATATCATTTTTCTCATGAATGTTGATTTTATATTTATCATGAATGTTGATTTTATATTTATCATAATTATCATGATTATTTATCACGATATTCTGTAATAATTTATAACACATTGAGAGTAAAACCGAATAGCTTTTTCTTTTACAAAAAACCAAATTTTAACAATCGGTAAACAATACTTATATTCAAAATTATAGTAAACAGTTTCTAGTTTTAATTAAATAAAACGATCACAGAGCAAATCCGATAAGAAAATATTTACAACATTGATAATGATTATAAAAAAATACATTATAATGGACAGGGAAAATTATATCTTTCACGGTACAGCAAAGTTTTACACAAAGGAATTACATGATATAAAGGGATTAGATGAAACAAAAAAAGAATTACATGAAATAAAAGAATTACATGAAATAAAAGAATTAAAAGTTTCATTGGGAAAATAGGAACAAGAGTTACTTGTTGAACTAAATTTGATCTTGTAGTCGGTTTTACCCTTTTTTTTAAATATATTTTTCGTAAATATAAATGATAACATGTTTGAATGTTGAACAATTTTCAAAATTTGATAAAACCTTTTTTTGTGGTTTATAAATTTTGATCCAAGTTTGCTGCATTATAAGTAAATTCAACGTCGAATAATAATTGTTGCATTTTTAACTTAGCTTCTGCTCTCTGACGTGTTGTGAATCTTCTTAAAGTTTCTGCAATTGACATGCAGAAATAATGATTGTCATCAGCTATAAAAGATTCCGTTTGGTCCACTCTTTGGGTGTAGTTCTCTTCACCCTCCGAAACAGGAATAAATTCTCCCACTTCCTCGACAGGCGCGTCCTGAAATAAATTTTCAATTACTGTCTCATCAAAATTCAAATTTTTTTTCATTCATATTCAATGTTAATTCAAATTTAATGTTAATTTAAATTTAATGTTAATTCAAATTTAATGTTAATTCAAATTCAATGTTAATTCAAATTCAATGTTAATTTGAATCCAACGTTAATTCAAATCAAAAGTTAATTTAAATTCAATGTTAATTCAAATTCAGTTTTACTTTAATTCTAATTCTCAGTTAATTCAAATTCAATTTAAATTTAGTTTCAATTTAGATCCAATTTCAGATCAGATTCAATTTGAATTCAAATGCAATATTAATTTACACATTTCAATTTAGATCCAATTTCACTTCAAATTCAGTATCAATTCGGATTCAATTTGATTATTTATTTATTTATGATAACAATCAGCCTTTCGGTTTAGAAATTAAAAATTCAATTTTAAGATTAAGAAGAGTCAAGCTTTAAATTCTAACGTTTGTTTCGTTTAAATATCAAAACAGTAAAGTAGATGAGTTATTAATTTACCTCATAATCCATTAAGTGTTTTCTTTTCAAAGTTGGAGAAACTTCTGACTCAGATTTTGAGAGATGGTTTTGATCGTTTCTTTCGAGGTCTAGAGATACATACCATTCAGCATTTTCTGGCAAATTATTGTCCGACAAATCGACACTTTCATTCTTTACATCATCTTTTAAAATTTTACTCCTTCTTTTTCTTCTGTGCACGATGTGTTGCCAAATAAAAGACATATTTTCCATCAAGGGCCATTCTGTTTCCACGGGTCTTAAGCCCGCTTTTCCTTTGCTTTTACTTAAGATGATTTTCTTTTCTCTCACAAATTTATCACGCAAACTTCTCCATCGGCTTCGTACTTCTTTAGCTGTGAACAATTTTACATTTCAATAAACAACAAAAAGCAATAAAATTGCAATAAAAATAACAAAATAGTGCAATTTTTAGTGACTGTTAAAAACCGTTGACAAAGAAATTCTAAATTGAACGTTAAGAAATTCAAAAACTACTAAAGAATGTTTATAAACATTAAAAATCCGCATTTGTAGTTTTTTGTAAAATAGAAAATCTAATAAAAGAAAAATGAGAAGGTTCGTTTATTTATCGCATCAGCGTTTTCGAAACCAGGTGAAAAACAGAACGAAATTACAAAGGACTTTTTCAAAACAGTCCCGTTTTCAAAATTCATTCTTATGAAAAAAAGCCAATTGCGATTTGAAAAAGTTCGTAACGGACGAAACAAAGGATTGAAAATTATGAAAGCAAACTGAAAATTAGAAAAGAAAAGAAAAGTTGCATTGATGCATTATGTGGAAAGTTTATAGGTTATGTTAGAGTTACTTGTTAACGTTCATTTAACGTTACTTGATATGTGAAAACTACGAAAAATTAAAGCATACATATGATACTTACGTTTTGCGCTAAGTTTGTTACCGATTTCGACCCATGCTTCTTCTTTTGCTTCGTCACAATTTCTGTATCTATTGTTGAAGAGCAACGGACGTTTTTTCACTTCCTCGATTAGTTGAACATCATCAATAATGGACATTTTGTCGTTTTGCGTATCCACTTTCAAACTTGATATTTAGACTGCTTGAAATTTGTTTACGTAAACAATTCACATTCAGAAAATATGAACAAACAAAAGAATTTCTCTTACGGTCGTTGCAGCTTGTTGCGTCTTGCGTGAAATAAATTTTAAAATGGCGGCGTCGAACAAGAAGCAAAGATCTCGTTAACCAATGGCGTCGCATCTTTAGTCACTTTATCGATTCACGCAGGATACGTCACTGTTTGCAACAATGCTAACCTTGCAGTTAATCATTTTTCTAAATCTTTTTTAATTATTTTTGCATGCAGAACGTTATAATTATTATCTGTAATTATATTTACGGAATTCATCACAGTGACATTTGTTACAATACGTAACTCTTTAAGTAATGTAAATTAATGTAAGGGCGTATATTTTATGTATTCGATGTGTTTTGTTTTGCTCAGCATTAGTGTCGTGGGCGTGTATAATCGTTTTTTATAAAGATTTCGTGAAAAATAGATATTATTTATTGTACTCGATTCGCAAAAATAAAGGGAAACAAATCTTTGTGTGCTATTGCAAAAAACCGGTGTTCTTTGTGTCAAAGTAATTTTTTCTTGCCCATAGTTTGTGTTCTACAGTTTTGTGATTAAATTCCAAGAAATTTTGCTAATCTCGTGAATTTGTGACGATATTACGATAAGTCTATATGGTCTATATCTTGGAAAAACAATTGTGAGTTGTTTTGAGGTTATATGTGTGATTGTTATGTAGCAAATGTTTTCATTACAGTCATCTTTTTCTGCAGATTTAATTATTTTTTGGCCAGCTTTTAATGAAAACTCAAAACAAATATAATATTGAAGGTAGACGTGCAATCCTAAAATTAAAATATTTCATCCACCGTAATTATCAAGTATATGTGACCTATTTTGATTAAAATTTACCACTTTTATTATTCATAATTTATCACCTGAATATCATTGTGATTCAATTCAAATTAAATATCAAGAAAATTTTGCATATCTGCAAGTTTCATTCATATGCATGTGAAATTTTCTTTCATTTGCGTGCACGTAAAATTTCCTTGTTTTTTACAAACATTGGCAAATAAAAAATTGATTAGCAATCTTGAATTAAATGTTATAACCGAAAATGATACGTTATGAACATAAAAACAGAGAGAAACTAAAAATAGGAAAAAGCATAAAAAAATAAGACATAAAAAAAATAAAGAAAGAAAAAAAAATAAATAAAGAAAAAAATGTAAATAAATAAAGAAAAAAAAATAAATAAGGAAAACAAAATAAAAATTATATATTTTTCAGATGAGAACATAAGTACTGATATTCCTTTAAATGAATTGGCACCTGAATTACTGCACTGTGAAATTTGTGGTCAAGAATTTCTGAAAAAGAAGGATCTGCGTTCGCATATTAACGTTCATTTGGGACAACCTCGTGTTGTGCTTAGAAGAATTCCTAATCTGAAGTCGGTTAAGAAAAAACAGGACGAGAAGTACTGGTTGGATCCAGACCAAAAGGGGACCTTAAAACTCACGCTGAAGAAACAGTGCAGCTCCGATTCTTTAAAATTAACTTTAAAGAAGTCTTCGGTATCCGAAGACTTCACAGTTATAAACAGCAACTTGGACAGTCAATCGGAAGACAATAACGACGAAGAACTGGCTGGGCATAAAGAAAATGATGATCAAGATGACACAGAAGTTGATAAATCAACCAATGAACCATTTGAAAACGTGATATTAAGTCAGCAGGTATGTTGCATTTTTAAAACTTTAATTACACGCATTAGCAATTTTTTTAAAATTAAAAATTTTAAAAACGTTTAACAATAGGTAATTAATAATTAGAAAAATTGGGAATACGAATTAGAAATAGACAAATGGGAATTGGAATTGAAATTATAACATTCTTAAACAAATTAAAAATAGATACAGGGTTTCTACAACTCTGGAAAACATGGAAAACCTGGAATTCACATGGAATTTCATTATTCCTCATGGAATCATGGAAATCTCATGGAATTTTCAATCATCATAAAAATTTATTTTTGTTTAATTTCTTTACTTTATGGTGTTTATTAAGATTTACCAAAATTTTATACTTTTTTTTTACAGTAAAAGCTTTAAAATATCTCAAAATACATAAAATGTCTTTAAATTATTACAAAATACTTAGAAGCACTTCAAAATATTTCTAAATA